>JACCGJ010002195.1:0-15821 GCA_013407085.1 Atriophallophorus winterbourni
AACGAGTCTCGCAGCCTTGGGGGCAGCTATCGATTCAAGCATTTGAAAAGACCCTCCCTGCTGACGTAGTCGAAACTGCCTTAGTTAAAATGTCAATAAAAACAGCGTCTAATGGCATCGCTGTCCCGAACACTTTTTCTTTGAAGTGTTTCAGGGAGAAGATCATGTCAACGGTGATCTTCCCTTGCGGAAGCCACATTGAAGATTCGGCGTAGTAAATTAGATCAGCAAAACCTTGCAGCCGGATCTGTAGACTTTAGCAACAATTGCCTTTACAAACATTCAGAAGGAGATTCCTCTGTAATTGTTGCAGTCGCCTCGTCACCCTTATTCTTAAATAGCGTGATGATCTTTGCGTCTCGCATCTCTTGTGGGACACCCCCCTCCTGCCAGCACTGAAGAAGCAAATGGTGAAGGGGCTGTAATAATGCTGCTCTACCGCATTTGATGAGCTCAGGTGGGATTCCGTCGTCACCAGGGGCCTTCCCATTCGCTAAGCGGTCGATTGCCTTATTGAGCTCATCAAGAGTAGGAGGGGTATCTAGATATTCAATGGTCGGCAACCGTTCGACATTTTCAAGTGCATGCGGTAGAACTGTACTGTACCTAGAGTAGAGGGAAGAGAAGTGCTCTACCCATCTTTCCATCTGTTGAGTTTTGTCGACAATCGGCTTACCAGATAAAGACTTAATGGGAGCCGTTTTAAGTTTGTTTGGGCCAATGGCTCTTTTGATCCCATCATACATACCGTGAAAATTGCCGGTATCCGCAGCTTTTTGGATATTGAGACTAACTTCAGTCCAATAGTCGTTTGCACAACGCCTTGCAGTCTGTTGGACCTTATTCCTAGCTGCTCTTAGAAGACGTAAGTTTTCATCTGTTGGCATACCTTTGAACCTCAAGAATGCTGAGCGTTTCTCATCCAGCACAGCAGTCATATCAGAAGCGTTTGCTTCGAACCAGTCGCTCGTTCGAGCTTTCTTCGGACCGAAAGTGGAAAGTGCCACTCGGCATATGCAGCTTTTTATCAATTCCCAGTTCTCTGAAGCAGATTCAAGTGGGGTTGTCTTGTTGAACTCGTCCGTGAAGACTTTTGCGAATCTCGCAGTTAGATTAGGTTCGCGCATGCGAGTGACGTCTATCCTAGGCTTAGCAGACAATTTGGTGCGGTGAAATCTCGTGTGGGGGATCTTCAGTTTTGCACAGACCAGTGAATGATCAGTGTCGCAGTCTGCGCTTTGATATGATCTGGTGAGGAGCACGCTTCCTATATTAGTACGCTTAACAAGAATAAGATCAAGCTGATGCCAATGCTTAGAGCGAGAATGCTTCCAACAGACCTTATGCTGTGGTTTTGTTTGAAAGAAAGTGTTACTGACACAAAGATTGAACTGTGTGCACAATTCTAAAAGGCGTTGCCCATTTCATTCATTCGTTTTACCTACACCGAGCCTTCCGAGACAGTTTTGCCAAGACTCGTAATCTGCACCAACTCTGGCATTGAAATCACCCAATACCACTACACAGTTTTCTGTGGCACGTTTTTCAGGACGGCTGTGAGGTTATGATAAAAAGCGTCTTTTTCAGCAGGCGTCGCAGAGAGCGTCGGTGCATAAACGTTGACCAACGTAATGGTACCAGTAATGCACCTCAGATTTAGAGTCCAAATCCGTTCGCTCCCGCTGCTGCTCGGTTCTGTTGCTTTTAATATGTCGTTTCGCGCGGCAAAACCAACTCCATGCAATCGAGGCTCATCGGAACCTCTTTCTTTCCAAAAGAATGTGTAATCACTTTCTGTTAGCTTACCAGTGTCTGGTAAGCGCGTCTCTTGTAGGGCAGCCACGTCGAAATTCAGCCTCTTTAGCTCGTTGTTAATCACGGCGGACTTTCTAACGCCTCTGATATTCGAGACGTCGTCATGAAATCCTGGAAGCATGGACCGGACGTTCCAGGTTCCAAGTTTCAGAACTGACATTTGTTGTTTAGTATTTCGATTCGCTGGTGCGGAAAAATACAGTCTGCTTGTCGGTTGATTCCTAATCCCCATGCACCCAATGAGGATAGCAGACCGTGGAGAGACGGCACCTTATTGACTGGGGGCTGCCCAGCTTGAGGCGGGCGGTAGCCGTCCAGTGAGACCTGGAAGTCTCTCCCACCGTCGAAAGCAGCCCCAGGCGCTTAGCTCTACGCCAGTCGAGCCATAGCTTTTAACCGGTATCTGCTGCTTCCCGTGTTATTTTTCGTAGAAGCGGAATGGAGTGTCCTCTCCATTGGTGCGTTGTGATGTACGCCACGGCAGTTCAATATGGAGAACTAGCTGTTGCCCATGCAGCAAGTGCTCCTTCTCCGCGGCACCACTGGAACCAAAGGAACAGCAAGGCTGATACGTTTGGACAACGATGCCGTCGCAGGAGCTGGCAGGACGAAGATGAACAAACTTCGGACTGCCGAACGGGACTCCGGCTCCGGATTTTTCCTCGAGGTTGACTCCTGAAGCCTTTTCCATGAATGGATGTAGCCACAAGGCAGTGGAGGTTTGAGATAAGGGTTTTTCTTCCCCTAGGTGGGCCGCCTTCATGGACTAACGAGCTCCACCTGCCCGAAGCATGCTGGTTTTAAGGCGCCAGTCAGCCGCCTTCGCCCTTTCTCCTGTCAGTAGAAGCAGTTCCGCCGGGTCACACAGGACCACGCGTGCAGGCCAGGAGCTGGACTTGGTTGTCAGAGGCTATATGAGACGCAGGCCATTGGAGCATTTTTGGAATTGGAAGCTTATCCCCAAAACCGCCCGGCCGTGACAACGCTTGGAACAATAAGCATATATAACGCCATCATAATTAACACTGTAATTTTTCGAATGAAATGTTGAAGAGACCTTTGTGAAATCACTAGACAGAAGAATCAGCTACTGTCGTCTTTTTTAATGAATTCTGAAATTGGATTGCAGTTAATGTCTTTGTAGGTTTGCTTAACGTTATATGTCATAGAAGAGTGGGCATAAGAAGTGGCGCATAATATTTTTTAATGATAATATTTGTATGCTCACCGTTAAGGAATAACGGAATTACGTTCAGGTTATCTGTGGAGAAACTCAGAATTAAGAATAAGTAAAATTTCTATACAATCTTAGGTAGATCACCATTTTTAGCGTAATTCCTTAAAGAGTTATATTTTCATAAACAATTCTAAGTCAACTGACCTCTCACAGTGTTCGTGAAGAGAAATTGCTTTTTCTTTTTTAAGCATCAGTTTTAACGCGGTGCTCCATAAATAGCATCTGGGTAATCTCTTGGAGTTGAGATTATCGAAGATTTCCGACGGACAAAAAGAAGAAAACCTTTTGGCCGTGGTTTGTGCATTTCAGCAGCTTTCCACCAAAAGAAATTCTGGATGCTCGATTGACTCGTTAACCACTTACTGTCCTGCGCATAATGAAATATACTGGCAAATGATTTTTAGTAGCGAAATATGAAAACCAGTTCAAACAATTCGTGAATAAGGTACTGCCTGAAATCAATCACAATATTGCAACACTTGACTAATATTTTATCGGATGTTTTCGCGAACAACATTTTTTTCGTGGCAACAGACACGGTTCACAAGTTCTTCACCGTATGTTTCGCGCAAAGTAAATGAGGAAAACTAAAACTAAAAACACATTCAAGTTCCACTGCCAGAAACTTGGTGTTGTGTGTAAGTATAAAAATATGAGAAACACATTACATAGAAGATTCTACTTCAATTCAATACAGTATGTGCAGTGCAGTGCAGTAAGAGACCGATAATCAGAATATTCATGATGGTTATAATCGAAACAACAGCATTTCTAGAGAAAACCTTGTTTATAAATAATGTGTTGCATACATCCCTCGCATATACACACCACTACCGGTTTCTGGCTGTTTGCCGTCATCGGATGGAGACAGTAAAAAAGTTATACTTGAATACCACTGTTAGATAGAGTTCGTACAATGAAACACGATGTTCAAACACAAAATCACAAAGTGATTCTTGGTCAAGCACTCAAGGCGCTTATGTAGGACGAAAGTAATGTGCTGCTCACATACCCGTAACTACTCATCGCTACCGGTTTCTGGCTGTTTGTCGTCATCAGTAAGATTAGGTTCAGTAAGACTTTAAACACTGTTAAATAGGATTCCTTACTGTCTCCAGCGGATGACAACAAACAGCCCGAAACCGGTAGTTGTGTTCAAGTGCGGGGGATGTGAGCAACACATTGCTTTGGTCATCCATGAGTGCATTGAGTGCTCGACGAGGAATCACTATGTGATTCTGTGTTTGAATCCCGTAGTTCGTTGTAAGAACCCTATGTAACAGTGGCATTCAAGTATAAATTAGTATATAAATACACTCCACCTATAAAGCAATTGATGAACAAAATTGTTCGAGCATATGCATTCCAGCCTGTGGATGTGTTCAAACCAACCGCTTAGAAGTTTATCTACTATTCAAAGCGTTTTATTTGCACAACACATGCAACATTGTTATTCTGCGCTCATCAGTTATAGTTATTATTCATTGGATTCATATGACGTTCTCTTAATTACATATTACTGATTGTCAAGCTCTTGTTAATATCTTTTGTCCTCAGGAACTCAAGAAAAAGCTTTGAATTTAAATTAAGAAGCCGAACACGTAAGTGGTCAACGGTACGAAACATTGCTTGGCGACACCATCGGCAAAACCCATCATCCGAGACCTGGGAAACATTCCGTTTACTGCGGAACAAAGTAAGCAAATTTGTCATCCAAGACAATTTGTGCTTCCAAGAAGTGATATCAAGCATGATGGAGCGAAACCCCAAAATACTATATCGTATGGTTAACGATCAAGCTAAGGTAAAACCTGGGGTAGCGTCCGTGAACACATCAGCTGGACCAACAACAACTGCAGCAGAAACTGCTGATGCTTTAGCCACGTTTTATTCATCGGTATTCAACCCGATACAACATGCAATAAACAGCCCAAATCCAACACTTCCAAACACGGTTGCCCTAAGTGAAATAAGTGTCACTGAGAAACGTGTCCTCCAAGGTTTATTTAATCTTAAAACCGGAAAGTCTCCTGGGGCCGACGGAATAACACCGAAAATATTGAAGCAATTTGCGAGTTTGGTGTACAAACCACTCACTTATCTGTTCGAGCAAACACTGGCAAGTGGAGTGATTCCTACAGATTGGAAACGAGGAATAATTTCACCAATTTACAAAGGTGGAAATCGCCCCGATGTTTCCAACTACCGACCCGTTACTCTGTTACCAGTGATTTCAAAATTACTTGAGCGACTCATTGTTGACGATCTAATGAAACACTTCGAGAATAATCAGTTGCTTTCGAGGAACCAGCATGGATTCAGACGAAATTATTCATGTTTGTCTAATGTACTGGTAACGCTAGATGATTGGACTAAAATCGAGTAGATAAAGCGACAAGCCAATACACGCGTATGCGTCTTGGATATTTCAAAAGCATTCGATCGTATTGACCATTTTGACTACTGTAGAAGCTTGAAAGGCTTGGTATCACTGGAAAGTTGCTGAATTGGCTAAATGACTACCTAACAAATCGCACTAACCAGGTACGTGTTGATGGTGCATCATCCAAACCAATTGCAGCAACTAGCGGAGTTTCCCAAAGCTCAGTCCTTGGTCCGATCCTCTTCCTGGTTTATGTCAATGAAATACCGGAAATTGTTCGATGTAACATTTCGTTATTTGCGGACGACATAAAGATTTGGCGCAGCATTCGTAGTCCGGAAGACTGTCTGCTATTACAAAAGGATCTTGATACGCTTCACAGCTGGTCGTTGGAGAACAAACTGCCGTTTAACTTCAACAAATGCCGGATCACCCTTGGAATGTGGGGAATCGGTAGAGTTCACATATCACATAGCGTTCGCCATGCCCTTGAAAAATTGCAGTGACGACAAAAATTGGGTGTCTGGATATGCTCCAGTTTAAAAAATTCACTTCAAACTAACAGTGCCTTCAAAAAAGCAACACGTGTTCTAAATCTACTCAAACGTGTATTTTGGAAAATTTTCGCCCAAGATATTCCCAAGGATCATGAATACATACTTGAGACCAGTCATGGAATACGGTGTGCAGTCATGGTCTCCGTAGCTCAAGAGGGATGTGGAACTTATGCAGCGAATCTATCACCGCTCAACGAAACTAGTTCGCAGCATCCGAAACAAACCATATAAAGAAAGGATAGCTCAACTGAATCTGTTTGATTTTCCCTATCGACGAATCAGAGGAGACCTGATCTTACTTTACAAAACATTCCATACCCCGAACCATCCCTTACAGGATTTATTCACGCGAAGGGATACGAGGAATTATCGGACCCATGAATATGTGCTGGTCGTACCCCATTCCCGCCTGAACTGTAGAAGGTATTTTTACTCTGTCCGTGTCTGTTTTACTTGGAACAGTTTACCTTCAACCGTTGCTCACGCCACTAAACTTGCATGACTTTAAAACGAAATTAGACGAATTTTTATTGCATTATTCGTTTCCAGAACACTTATATACTGTTTAATCTATGTTCTTATATTGTTTATACACTTAAATTTCAATTTTTACCATCCTATGGTTGTTGTTAAGCTCGTTGCTTTTTAGACCATTAAAAACCTTGAATTAACCGTTGATGGTTTGCAGGCCTTTAATTCTTCCGTGCATAAAATTACTTATTCAAATATTTTCCTGCTTTTTTCGTTGAATGTAAAGGCTATCAGTGTGCCAAGTGTATCATGTTTTCGTATGAACTGAAGTCAATATCGACGCAATATTAAACGAATTAGGAGATGTCGGGATTGCTGCAAAACGTTTGTCCCAAAACCTTTGGTTATGGCATTTGCTAATAATATCATATGTGGGAATTATCACTCAAGACGGACAAGAAGCATCGTTTATTCGACAAATTTTAACTTGATGTCGGACCTTTTCGTGAATTTTTCAAGTTTTTCGAGAAATTATTGTTTTTATTGTTGGCCTCCTTCGGTCGATGTCGACCATGGTGGTACATCACAATCGCATGAATGTCATGATTTACAGCTTTTGGTGTGACTAAACAGTCTGATTCGGGAGGAACAATCTCTCCCACATCTCTGGTAACGGTTGTCAAAACTCTGTTGTAGCGAGTCAGTTACACGCCGGCGGCGTTATCTGCGTTCAGCAGCAAAGAGCTGTATCTAGAAGAAAAAAAGAAATTATTGTAACTGCTGAAAATCCGTTTATATCAATAAAGCCAATTTCCTCTTGTTCTATATCTGTATAATGGTTTATATTGGACCAAAATAAGTCTGCAGTGCACAAAATACAACAAAAATGGAATAAACTCACTAAAAGACCAAACGAGCAAATGTCCAACGAAAGATCCGGTAAAGTCCAACGGAGGCAAGATGATCCACACAGGAAAATCAAATAGATGGAATCCAAAGTGCAGAATGAGCTGAAATGTTAGATGCTCCATTAATCAAAATTGCCGCACGGAGCAACGAACAAAACCTTCTCAACCACGGAAGAAGACAAAGTCAGAATGTTCGAAATTATATTAACCACCAAAAAGTGTATTTTGCAAGCATTAAACTAAATGAAGCATACAAGACCAAAACGGATTAACCACACAAAGCCAAAACCTTTATGTACAGATACAAGGATACAAAATGAAAGTAGTTCACTACAATACTCTCACATCAGAGCGTTAGTTAGACTTCAAAGAAAGGATAACATACGCTCAAAATGTTCAGCAAGACGTTTGGACCAATGCACATGTCCATCGACTCGAGTTTGAACAAAGCTGGAAGTGACTGTAGAATTGGGATGAACAATGATGAGATAGGCACATGATGATTACTCGTTGGTTGTGATTGAGAATTAATGGCGCTTGATGTATTTGACCGCTTAAGCTCCACGAAATCTGGTTTTGATAACTAATAAGAACCGTGTAACATTGATCATTCATATCAAAACTGAGTACTTGGGTTTACGCTCAATAACTCGGTGTGTTCCATAACACGATGGTTGAAGTGGTTTACGAACAGAGTCACGTCGCACAAAATCAAAATTACGCGTATCGGAATGACGTGATTTCTGTTGGTCGATATTGTGCAGTCGAGGAGGCGTAAAATTCAATTTTGACGTAAACGATCGCAAGCGAGTAATGTAATCTGACATAAATGGTGATGACTGGCAAGGCACAACGATTTCTTTGAGAGGACACAAGGTGGTGCCAAAATCTAACTCAGTGGCTGTCTGTTTTGATAGTAGAACGAATTCCAAGAAAAACAAGTTGAAAATTTTAAGTCCACCTATTAGGATCGGGTTAAAATGCAGACAAGGCTTTGAGCTGCCGGTAGAACCGTTCCATCAGTCCTTTTGATTTGGGTGGGTGGGCGGTGATCGGAATTGCTGACAGCCAAGCAGTCGAGTCAAAATCTAGAAACAAAGTCGATTGAAACAGAGCGCCACTGTTGGGTGTGATGATAGATGTTGTGCCAAAATTAGCGATCCATTATTCGACGAAGTCACGTGCTATAGTCTCAGAACACGTGTTTTTGATCGAAACAAGAATCGGTTGTTGAGTAGAGCGATAAATCGCCGTTATGATGAATGAATATTTGTTTGAAAGTGGCATAGGACCGACGAGGTTAAGATGCACATGAGAGAATCGCCTGTTCAGATGCCTACAAGGTTGTAAGGTGTGATAGTATGTCAAGACATTTTTTCTTTTGACACGGGATGTAATGCAATATTATGTAATAATACATATAACATTATAATAAAACAATGACGAAATATGTATGATTAATAAAATAAAATATACAATAATGAAACCACCATAATACTCCCTTCCGAGAGCGTTAGAAGAGAGTGAAACGCTCGAAATAAAAAGTTAATCCGCGTAGTCTGCAAGATTTGCAGGCTACCTGACTCTCCGACCTGATCGAGTTTTTTTAATTGAGAGGGTGAGTCAGAAAATGGAACTGAGAGTTCACACGGCTAGGTTGATTTGGTTGACTGAGGCACACTGTGAATAATAAGCGGGGTTAAAGGAAAACTGTCAACATCGAGGCTACCACTTTGGGTGTGAACGTTTGAGGGTGTGTTCCGTCGCACACTGGTAGATAAAAGCTGCTTTCAAGGGGTCAATAGTAACCGTATCTCGAGCACCATTTCTCTCGATGACGAAGTATTTGGAACAGCGGCTAATGACTTTGAAGGGTCCAGTGTATAGGGCTTGCTGGGGTTTGCGCGTGTGATCAGTTCGAATAAAGACAAAATCACATGACTGTAAATCACTCGGCAAATACACGTTACAATTGTATGGGCCAGTGGGGTTAGCACGTAATTGGCGCATAAATATTCGTAAGCGATTGACATAATTAAGAACATTGATGTCTACTGCCACGTCATGGGATGCTATCAATTCGCCAGGGTGGCGGAGTGGAGTGCCGTAAACTAATTCTGCCGCGGAACAACCGAGATCTTCTTTGACAGTAGCACGTATACCAAGAAGGATCAATGGCAGGTACTATGACCAATTTTCTGTATTACCATGTGACTTCAGTGTGGCTTTTAGTTTTCGGTGGAACCGTTCAACAAGTCCGTTAGCGCAATGATGGTAAGCTGTTATTCTTATGTGATTAGCACCTAGAACAATAGTCAACTCACGGCAAAGGTTGTATTGTAACTTGGATCCAAGATCCGTAGTCATAGTTGATGGGACACCATAATTGCTGATCCAGTTTTGTAGAAAAGTTTTTGCTGCGGTTTCTGCCGTAATATCGGTAATCGAGATGGATATAGGCCAGCGGCTGAAACGGTCGACACAAGTGAAAATATATGTGAAACCATTATAGATAGCCAGAGGACCGACAATGCCGAGATAAACATGGTGAAATCGTTGACTGGGTGTAGGAAAGATTCTGGGGCACTGAGAGTATGACGCTGCACTTTGCTGCGTTGAGACTGGATACAGGTTTCTGTCCAATTTCAAATATCCGCGTGCATTTTTGGCCAAACAAAGCGATCGGTGATGAACTTATGACTAGCACTAATACCGGGATTGAAAAGCGAATGAAAGTGTTCAAAAATGGCTTCCTAAGTAACTTTGGTACTGAAGAACGGTGTCGGTCTGTGGAAAAATCACATAATAAAGTCAAACTCAAATTGGGGATAGGGGCAGTTTGAACTCTAAGAGATGAAGTAGATTTATATTTCTGTAAGTCACTTTCATGTTGCTGAACCTCTGCTAAATGCTTGAGATCGAAATTCGATCAACTGATTGCGGTGAGTTGCATGCGAGAAAATGAATCTGCAACTGTGTTCGATGAAGCAGACAGATAACGTATATCACTCGTAAATTGCGAAATATAGTCAAGTTGACGTATCTCACGGGGTGAATATCTATCAGCTGTAGCAGAGAGGGCAAACTTCAGAGACTTGTGATCCGTCCAAACAGTAAAATTGCGGCCTTCAAGCTAACGGCGAAAATGGCGAACAGCAAAATATATACCTAACAATTTATGACTAAATGTACTGTAACGTGTCTGAGCGGGTTGTAGACGACAGGAAAAGAACGCAAACGTTTTGACAACACCGTCAATTTTTTTGCTGTATTACAGCAACGACTGCTGCTTGGGATGCATCAGTGGCAAGTAAAAGTGAAGCATGAGGCTTCACAGACACGTAGGTTAATGAAGATGCTTCATTCAATGCAGTCTTCAATATTTGAATCGATTCAACAGCATCAACATTCATTTTAAATTGTCGCTCATTTCCGCGTATCAAATCAGTCATTGGTTGAGATATGTTAGCACAATTGGGAACAAATCTTCTGTAGTAATCGACTGAACCAAGACGTAACTGTCGAATAGAATTGGGACATATATAGTTATTAATGGACGAGAGTTTATCGACCAAGGGACGAATGCCGTTTCGATCGACATGATGTCCTAAAATTTCAAGAGCAGCGACACCAAAAAGTCATTTATCCGGGTTAACCACCACGCCAAACTGTGAAAGTCGCTGAAACACCGAACGCAGATGTACTGCATGTTTCACTTGAGACGAACTAGCAATGCGGACGTCATCAATATATGCATGAACAAACGATATTCCTAGGAAAACTTGGTCCATGAATCTCTGGAATGTTTGAGCAGCGTTGCGTAAACCAAATGGAATTTTTAGAAATTCGTAAACACCAAAAGTTGTAGTAATGGCAGTTTACGGGATATCTTCTCCGGCAACAGGTATCTGGTGGTAAGCACGCACCAGGTCCCGTTTAGTAAACATAGTCGTTCCATGCAAGGAAAGTGCGAAGTCGTGTATGTGGGGATAGGATAGCGATCGGGAACAGTAACTCTGTTGAGAGCACGGTAATCCTCACATGGACACCAAACGTCAGCTTTATTCTTCTCAATCATGTGAAGGGGGCTTGCCCATGGCGATTTGGATGGCCGCATGATTCCAAGTTCAAGAATGTTTTCAAACTCACGCTTTGCGACCTAGAACTTGTTCGGAGCTAAAACGGGGTCTGTTAAACACAGGAAAACCACGGGTCAGAATGTGGTGTTTGACATGAAAAAAAGTCTAGCACTGCACACAATACGGAAAAAAATGGAAAAAAATCACTAAAAGAACAAAGGAGCAAATGTCCGAAGAAAGATCCAGTGAAGTCCAACGATAGCGAGATAATCCACACAGGAAAATCCAAGAGATGGAATCCAAGGCGCAGAAAGCGCTAAAATGTTGGAGAATCCGTTAATCACTATATATATGAGCATTGGATGTAGCGACCAAATCGTCACTGGGGAATAGTTTCTGTCACGGAAACTAGTTGCCTGCTACAAGCCACGAGATTCTTATACCGGGAGTGACGAGCGTTAACGAATCGATCCCAAATCAGAACAATACGTCAATTTACGCTGTACTATATTGACAAAGACGATTAACAAGTAAAATATAACAAACCTCAACGGTAATTGAACACAGATTTTGTGGTGGTTCAGGCTACGTGAAATTACAGTATGTGTGTAAGAAGTATAAAGGTAACCACTCTGAATAATTCTTCGATTGAATTGAAAGCGATTCTCCCCGGCTTGGCAATTGACTACTCCGGTCCAGACGTCAAAGTATTATCACAGAAGCAACCACGGTAAATCCAAGAATTAGGTGCGGCTGAAATATGGAGCGGTCTTTTTATAGCAGGCAAGCAATCTTTCCACAATCCACAGTCAGAATTCCAAGCACGTAGTACGGGTATCAAAGGAGATGAGAATGGCAACTCCGAGCGGACGAAAATTTATATTCGTAAAATCCGGGTACAATTCAAAAAGTGTACATTGATTGATACAAACAAAAATGTTTACAGAAAAACGCCATAGTACTCCCCCCCTAGAGCGTCGGGCCTAAAGAAGACGCTCGAAAAAATCGTTAGGCTGTGAAGTCATCAAACTTTGATGGAAAATGGACTCTACGACCAGATCGGGTTTGCCTGTTATGGTCAGTTTGTTTGATACACGGGGGTAAAGAGGGTTTCGTTGGGGGATTGGAAGTACCGGTGAGGGGTGGAGGGACAAAATCTTGAGGAGCAACGTTCGGGGTATTTTCTTTCGCCTCTGGTGCCGGTTCGACGTAGGCTACTTTCAAACGATCGACGCTGACGGTCTCGTGTGTTTCGTTGCGGTTAATAACGAAGTATTTTGGATACCTGTTGATTACCTTGTATGGCCCTATGTCTGGCGGCTGTAGCGGTCGACGTACATGATCTACCCGCACAAACACGAAGTCGCAAGTATTCAAGTCGGGTGGAATGTAGCAGGGTTGCTCATGTTGTCGAGTTGGAGTAGCCCGTAAGTTTTTCATGAAGCTGCGAAGGCGGCTGACATATTGTGGCACAGTAAGGTCCAATGGTGAGTCGGAAGATGTCAGGAATTTGCCTGGAATGGTAAGTGTACTACCATACACCATTTCAGCAGCTGAACACCCTAGGTCTCCTTTCACTGTGGTACGTATACCAAGAAGTACTAGGGGTAGTGTCTCGGACCAACGTTCAGTATTCCCATGACACATGAGTGCGGCTTTCAGTTGGCGGTGAAATCTGTCGACTAAGCCGTTCGAAGAAGGGTGGTAGGCTGTAGTCTGAATGTGTTTCGTACCGAGCATGTTGTTCAATTCCTTGAAAGCGTTGATTGGAATTGGGAACCTCGGTCAGTAGTGATGGTGTTTGGTACGCCAAAATTACTGATCCAGTGCTGAACTAAAGCTTTAGCAACAGTTTCTGCACTGATATCGGGGATTGCTACTGCCATTGGCCAACGCGTAAAACGATCAATGCAGGTAAGTATGTAGCAACATCCGTTAGAGACTGCTAGTGGGCCCACGAGATCCAAATGCACGTGTTGGAAACGTTCAGTAACTGGTGGGAACGTACCAGGGTAGCTGATAGTGTGTCGTTGAACCTTGCTCTGTTGACATCGCAAGCAACGTTTTGTCCAAAGTTGTATGTCTTTATGCATGTCAGACCAGAGGTAGCGGGAACTGATTAATTTTCGTGTCGCTCTTACTCCCGGATGTGAAAATCCATGCAAGTGGTCAAAAACTCTACGTCTCATGTCTGATGGGACGATCGGACGCGGTTTTCCTGTTGCCATGTCACAAACCAGGTAATGTGGAGAATCGGGTATCGGGACTCGGCGTATTTTTCCCATCTCTGAAGTTTCATAGCGACTTAGTACCGGATCAGATTGCTGCGAACGTGCTAGTTGTTCCAAATCGATTCCAGGCAGGTCGATGGCACTCAGTTGAATCCGAGAAAACGTATCCGCCACTGTGTTTGACGAGCCTGATAGTTAACGAATGTCGCTCGTGAATTGGGAGATGTAGTCTAATTGACGGATCTCTCGCGGTGAATAACGATCGGAAGTTGTGGCGAGTGCAAACGTTAGCGGTTTGTGGTCGGTGTAAACCGTGAAACTGCGACCTTCGAGTAAATGCCGGAAATGGCGAATGGAATAATAAACATCGAGGAGCTCGCGACCAAAGGTACTATATCGTGTCTGAGCTGGCTGTAGTCGCCGTGAGAAGAAGGCTAGGGGTCTAATCGTGTTATCGACCTCTTGTTGGAGTACTGCACCTACCGCTTCGTTTGATGCATCGGTAACAAGCGATAAGTGAGCATCTGTCTCAGCTGATATATAAGTCAGAGTTGTGGCCTGCTCAAGGGCGGATTTAAGCGCGTCAAAAGCTTCGATCGCTTGTGAATTCATTGAAAAATTTCTTTCTTTGCAGCGAAGTAAATCTGTAAGCGGTTGAGCTAACTTCGCGCAATGGGGAATGAATCGTCTGTAGTAGTTGACTAGGCCCAAAAATCGACGCAACTGGCGGATTGAACTCGGGCATGGATAATGGCGGATGGCAGAGACTTTCTGTTCAATGGATTTAATTGCGGTGGAATCGATGCGGTAACCGAGATAGTCTAGTGTTTCCACATGAAAAATGCATTTATCTGGATTCACGACAATACCATACTGAGATAGGCGCTGAAAAACCTCTCGAAGATGCTTAACATGTTCTATCGATGTGTTGCTAGCAATTAGCACGTCATCAATATAAACGTATACGAAGGGCAATCCCTTAAATACTTGATCCATAAAACGCTGGAAAGTTTGTGCGGCATTTCGGAGACCAAATGGCATTCGTACGAATTCATATAAGCCAAATGGTGTCGTGACAGCCGTTTTAGGAATATCTTCCTTCGCAACGGGGATTTGGTGATAGGCGCGTACTAGGTCAAGCTTCGAGAACACGGTTTTTCCGTTTAGGGACGCCGTAAAATCGTGGATGTGTGGAATGGGGTAACGGTCTGGTACCGTAATGCGATTAAGTGCCCTATAATCTCCGCATGGGCGCCAAGTATCTGCGGTACTTTTTTCAACCATATGTAGTGGAGAAGCCCATGGTGAGGTCGACGGGCGGATGATTCCTAGCTCCAACATATGTTCAAACTCTTGTTTGGCGATCGCCAGTTTGTTTAGAGCTAGTCTACGTGGTTTGGCAAAAACTGGAGGGCCACGTCTGACAATGTGGTGTTCGACCTGGTGTTTGACCACATTTGTGAATGACTGTGGTTTGAAGATCTCCGGAAACTGGACTATGAGTTCCTTACAAGGCTGGGTGACGAGTGGAGTCAAAACTCGAATAGACTGTATGGATGTGTAATGGTATTTGCCTATTGAATTTAACTTCGTGGTGTTATCAATAAGCCTTCGTTGGCTTATGTCCACCGCGAGGTTGAAATTAGACAGAAAATCTGCACCCAAAATCGGAGTTTTCACGTCTGCAATGGTGAACACCCAGTGGAACGATCTTCGTAAGCTCAGGTCTACCGCGAGGGACCGATGACCGTAAGTGGCTATCCGAGTACCGTTGGCCGCCTGGAGGGTCAATCCCGACGGACACTTGCGTTCGGTTTCGTTAGGTGGGATGACGCTGAGTTCCGCACCAGTGTCTACCAGAAAACGCTATTTCGTTGTGTGTCAGAGATATAGAGGAGACGGCTAACTTTGTTTCCAGGCAGTACAGCCGTTCCTACTGCTAGCATAATCGTTTTCCTTGCTCGTTAGATTTGGAAACAAAACTGCAGGGTCTGGTGCATCTGCAGGCGCGTTCACCGAATCTGCGGTGGTAATAGCAAAGACCTGGTTTTTTACTCAGACTTCGTGAATATCGTTCATTCGGACTGTGTCTCTGTGATGACCGAGATCGATCATTTCGTGAAGTACTTATGTGCATGCA
>JACCGJ010002197.1:0-94543 GCA_013407085.1 Atriophallophorus winterbourni
GTCCGCAAAGTCCTAGCCATTATGGACAAGCACACCAGTCTCCAGCACTTGGCACGCATTGCAGACGAAGTTCACGATATCTCGCACAGCGTTACCTTGTCTCACGTCAGACACACCACTGACACGCATAAAAGCATCCCTGTCCAGAATGATTTTGAAGAGTTAAAATCGATGTTCAATTCCTTGTCATTGCAAGTTCAGAACATCGCACAATCTCGTAGTAACTCACGAAATCATCATCCTCGTCAGCCCAAGAAACGATCTACTAGTCGTTCTAACGGACCACGAAGCCAGACATTAGACGCAGCAGCTCTGTCTGGCACCCTTCAGAGCCGACTTTTCTACGTTAACGACCGGGCCACTAAAATGCGATTCCTCATCGACACTGGTGCTGAGATTAGCGTTATCCCACCATCCACTAAGGAACGCAAGAGTCCTTCGTCAATGACGTTACAGGCGGCAAACGGCACGAAAATTTCCACTTTCGGTCAAAGATCACTTTCTGTCGAATTGGGTCTACGACGCGACTTTCGATGGATTTTCACGCTGGCTGATGTCAAAGTACCGATTCTGGGAGCAGATTTCCTCTCACATTTTGATCTTTCAGTCAATATAGCTAAACAAAAGCTTATTGATAATTTGACAAAGATTAACTCCTTTGGTAATTCCTGCGATTCCCCTATTCGAACCATTCGTGTACTCACCCCTGACATCCCATCTGCGTTCAGTGATTTACTGAAAGAATTTTCGGAAGTTTTCAAACCCTGTACACAAGCTGCCGTCGTCAAACATAACGTTAAGCACCACATCGTGACCCGTGGTCCTCCAGTGTTTAGCAAGCCCCGTCGTTTGGCTCCAAACAAGTTCGATGTAGCGAAACGAGAGTTTGAACATATGCTCGAACTGGGAATTATCCGGCCATCCAAATCGCCCTGGGCAAGCCCCCTTCACATGGTGGAGAAAAATAAATCTGATGCTTGGCGACCATGCGGTGATTACCGTTCCCTTAACAGAGTTACTGTTCCCGATCGTTACCCCCTTCCCCATATTCATGACTTTGCACTTTCATTACACGGAAAGACAGTGTTTTCTAAACTAGATTTGGTGCGTGCTTATCACCAGATACCTGTCGCCGACGAAGATATCCCTAAAACAGCTATTACCACAACCTTTGGTCTTTTTGAATTTTTAAAAATGCCCTTTGGTTTACGCAATGCTGCTCAAACCTTCCAGAGATTCATGGACCAAGTTTTCCAGGGATTATCTTTTGTGCATGTCTACATTGATGACGTCCTGATCGCCAGTTCTTCTCAACAGGAACATGCAGAACACCTGCATGCTGTTTTTCAGCGACTTTCACAATTCGGCGTTGTGGTTAACCCAGATAAATGCCTTTTTGCTGTCGCTTCCCTCGAAATCTTGGGGCATCATGTCAATCAAAACGGAATTCGCCCTGTGCTTGATAAAATTTCGTCCATCAATGATTATCCATGTCCCACCTCGCTTCGACAGTTACGTCGATTTCTCGGGTTAGTTAACTATTACAGAAGATTTATTCCAAACTGTGCTAACATCGCTCAACCGATGACTGATTTGTTACGCGGAACGGAACGACAATTTAAAATGACTGCAGATGCTGCTGAATCGTTTCAACAATTGAAATCTGCACTGAAAGAAGCATCTACCTTATCCTACATGTCCAGGAATCCCAACGCTTCACTTTCACTTGCCACCGATGCATCACAAGCAGCAGTCGGCGCTGTCCTGCAGCAAAGTATTGACGGTGTTACTAAACCGCTTGCATTCTTTTCTCGTCGTCTACAACCCGCCCAAACCCGCTATAGTACATTTGGTCGCGAATTGTTAGCTATATATTATGCTGTTCGTCATTTTAGACATTTGCTTGAAGGTCGCGATTTCATTGTTTGGACCGACCACAAACCTCTCACTTTTGCGTTGTCCGCCACAGCTGATAGATATTCACCACGTGAGATACGTCACCTTGACTATATTTCTCAATTTACGAGTGACATTCGCTATCTATCTGCTTCGTCGAACACAGTTGCCGATGCATTTTCTCGCATGCAACTCACAGCACTCAGTCGATCGAACTTCGATCTCACGCAGCTAGCAGAGGCTCAGCAACATGACAGTGACATGCAGCACTACCAATCTTCGTCATCCCTCCGAGTCCAACGTATTCCCATTCCCAACTCCAGTTTGACTGTTTTGTGTGATTTTTCCAACGAACATCCCCGTCCTTTAGTACCGAAATTACTTAGGAAATCCATTTTTGAACATTTTCATTCCCTTTCTCATCCCGGCATTCGTGCTACTCGTAAGTTGATCACTGATCGATTTGTTTGGCCGAACATGCATGCGGATATTCAAAATTGGACAAAAGCCTGTCTCCAGTGCCAACGCAGTAAAGTTCAACGCCATACTCTTAGTGCTCCAAGATCTTTTCCTCCATCAAGCCAACGTTTTCAGCACGTTCATCTCGACATTGTCGGTCCTCTGGCTATCTCTAATGGTTTCACCCACATTTTAACTTGTGTCGACCGTTTCAGCCGCTGGCCTATAGCCATTCCATTACCGGTATTACAGCTGAGACCGTAGCGAAAAACTTTCTACAATACTGGATAAGTAATTACGGTGTTCCATCTACTATTACTACTGATCGTGGATCACAGTTCCAATCTACCCTTTTTCGTGAGTTGACTATACTCCTCGGCTCTAACCACATCAAAACGACAGCCTATCATCCTTGCGCGAACGGACTTGTTGAACGGTTCCATCGACAGCTGAAAGCAGCATTGATGTCACATGGTAATACTGAAAACTGGGCAGAGAACCTTCCAGTGATTCTTCTTGGTATACGTGCTACCGTCAAAGAAGATCTCGGATGTTCTGCAGCAGAGTTAGTTTACGGCACACCACTCAGTCTCCCAGGTGAATTGATCGCATCCCCTGACGTTGCAGCTGACATTACTATTCCCCACTATGTCAATCGCTTACGCTCCTTCATGTGTCAATTACGTGCCACCCCCACTCGCCCATACACCCGTAACGTTTACTTACCAAGTGATTTGCATTCATGCTCTTTTGTTTTTGTTCGAACTGATCATACGCGCAAACCCCTGCAAGCCCCATACACCGGTCCCTTCAAAGTCGTTAGCCGCAGTGACAAATACTTCGTCATCGAACGAAATGGTTCTCGAGATACTGTTGCAATTGATCGATTGAAAGCAGCTTTTATCGAACCAGTCTGCGACGAAACACCGCCTCCAGACGTTCACACTCCAAGTGGTACCCCGGATGTTGACCTTTTTCCTTCAACCCCACCCACTTCTCAGTCGACCCAATCAACCCAACCATGTAAACTCTCTCTTCCATCATCTGACTCACCCTCTCCAATTCACAAAACTCGATCAGGCCGGAGAGTCAGGTGGCCTGCAAACCTTGCAGACTACGCTGATTAACTATGTTTTCGTTTCGAGCGTTTCACTCTCTTCTAACGCTCTAGGGAGGGAGTATTATGGTGTTTTCATTATTGTATATTTTATTACAATAACCCTGCATATTTCATTATTGTTTTGTTTTAATGATACATGTAAATATGTACACAATTTGAATATACGATTCACGCTGCTAACGTGTTCTGCTTTGGGACAAGTATATCGTGTGTGACTGCCTGGGATTTGTATGCTGTTATTCGTTGCGAACTGTGTTCTGCTTTATTGCGTTCAATAACCAGAGACGTACTTTGTTAGTGGTGAAATCTCCGTTGGATCAACCGCTACATGATAATGGAAAATTCGTTCATACTACGGGCAGAGGTCCTCTAGAAATCTTCCCTTGAGTTTCGGTTACAATCTCCGCATAACTATTCCAGGAAACCATTTTTACAATAAGTTTTGTAATGCGTGGAAAGAATGCCAAAGCACGCTAAATCAGCCTATTTCTGGCACACATAATAAGCTTTGCTTTTGGGTACTTTTTCCCACGTTCAATGGAAATACAGGGATATGACACTCGCATATGGCATAGTTTGATTTTTTACAAAATTAAATATCAATATATATATATATATATATATATATATATATATATATATATATATATTCTAAAAAACTTAATAGAATAGGTTGATTCTAGTTACGATGTGTGTATGATGCGATAAATTGATTACCTATTTACAGCAAAACCAGAGAACAGCGATTTGAATTTTGAAGATCAACGTGGAAGTTTGCTCCTTATATCAGTTCAGTTGAGTTCAGTGTGCACAGGACGATATGTGGCACAGTCGCCAATCGAGCGTCCAGAATACTTCCGGTGGTAAGCCAAAAGAGCGTCCACCACTTCGAATAGTAGGTTCAATATTCTTCTGGTATGACTTTGGCTGGAATGCAACAGAAAACTCCCTCACCCAATAGGTGAGGAGAGGAATTAGTGCGTTCCAACGAAAAATTGAAGAATAACTATAAAATTAGGGATAAAATTAGATAACACAGAGCTTTAGATCGAGTCTAGTCTATATTTGAAGCACGTTACTAAAGTAGAACAAGCTACTTCTTCGGGCAGACTGTTTCAACGATTTACTACACTTTCGCTAAAGAAGTGCTTACGTACATTCGACCTGACATGTTGCTTTTTCAGTTTCAGTGAATGGCATTGAGTAACTATCACTGGCGCAAGAGCATACATATCAGCCGGATCAATAGAACTTAAGCTCCTAACGATTTTAAATTTCTCGATCAGATCCCCACGTAGTCGCCTTCTTTTTAGCGAGAAGAGATACAGACTCAACAGTCGTTGTTCATACGACTTCCCAGATTGCCCTTCTATCATACGAGTAGCTAGGCGCTGAACACCTTCGAGAGTGGCAATGTCCTTTTTCAAGTAAGGAGACCAAGCTTGAACGCAATACTCGGGATTAGGTCTCACTATCGCTTTATACAATGGCATGAAAACCTTCGGGGACCTGCAGGATAAAACTGATCGGAATCGTAGGAGCTAGTTCCTAGCGCGTCGTGCAGCTGCTTCACATTGATCAGCCCATTTGAAGTCCGCTGAAACCTCAAAACCTATGGCCCTAGCTTTTGATACCCCAGTTATCTCCAGTATGTTATCAGGTTCAGCAACCTGCAGCTTCGTTGCAGCTTTGGACTGAAGATAGCTTTTGGAGAAGTTGACTGGTAGATCCCACTTGGAAGACCAATTGATGACCTTTTCTATATCCTCAAAAAAATCCTGTTTGTTCAGCGATCTGATAAACTTGACATCGTCTGCAAAAATATAGCAGGGTCACTTAAGCGATGATGCCAAATCATCGATGAAGATAAGAAAGAGTAATGAGACTAGTACTGAACACTGCGGGACTCCACTAACAACTCCTGCTTTCGCGCAATACATGTTGCCCATGCGAACGCGAAAATACCGATTGCTCAAGAAGTTTGTGATCCAGTTCTTTAGAGGGCCATCGATACCTATTAGTTCAATCTTCATTGCAAGCAACCTGTGGTTTACCGAGTCAAAGGCTTTACAGAAGTCCAAGTAGAGAACTTCGACCTGGTGGCCTTTATCTAGCCTTTCAGTTACCTCATTAGGAAAACATAATAGGTTCGTTAGGCAAGACTTCTCTTTTACAAAACCATGCTGAGCAGAGTTTAGCAACGAACCAGAGACAAGGTGGCGACAGATTCTGTCCCTAATAAGACTCTCTAGGGTTTTGCAAAGGATACTAGTAAGGCTTACAGGTCTGTAGTTGCAAACTGAAGATCGACTGCCACCTTTATGTATAGGAAACACATCAGCCTACTTCCAAGCACTCGGAATATACCCATACCTTGAGGATGCGTTAAAGAGGCGACCGGGGCGCCAGGTTCTAATCACTGAAACTTGGACGACTGATGAAGATATAGACGCTACACTTTCCCTACCAAATTTTAATATTTTTCGTAAAAATCGGTGCGCCACTCGTGGTGGTGGTTGCATCATATATATTACTAAGAATATTCCTGCCAATCTTCATTGTTCTTCCTCACTGGATGAAATTGATGATTCCATATGGATTGATATACATTCATTGGATGCCCTTTTCGGTTGTATTTACAACCCACCTCCTCCATCCTTACACAATCTTGATAAGATTAAAAATGCTTTTATTGAAGTTTCTTTGAACCCTTTTAAAAATAAACTTATAGCTGGTGATTTTAACATGCCTTGATTCGTAGGGAACACAGGCGTGTGCACGTGTGGACCTTGAAATCGCGCGCGATTTGAAATCAACGTGAAATTTTGCTCTCCTGAATTTGTTTTTTTCATTCGTAACAAATTTTCTAGATAATGGTTGCTCGTAGATCAAAAGTTACTGAGAGTAGTCTCAAAAATTCTTCACTGCAACAAAATGCACGTAGAAAAGCTCCTGAACCCCAAAAGCCGTCTGAAGCTACAGTCAATTGCGGTAAAGCCGGTTGTTCCACCCCTGTTCTTGAAGGGATAGAATGTAGCATCTGCTCTTTCTGGTTTCATCCTGGTTGCTCGGGTTTGACGTCCGCTGTTTTTAATGAACACAAACAAAACGCAAGTAAGCTTTGGCTCTGTGCAGCATGCTCGATAAACCCAACTGTCCGTTGTCTGCTATCGTTGTTAGACCAACAAGTTCAAGTTCAAGTTGCACAGTCTAAGAAAATTGCATCTCTTGAAAGTAGACTGCTCCGGTTAGAAAACAGCCATGGTTCTCTGTGTACTCGTCAACAGTCCGAGTTGAAAAGGGTTGCTGTTCCTTCTGTCCCGAAAGCGAAGCACACATTTGGGTCGTTGGTTGCTGGAATCTCATCTGTAACTGAAACACCGATGACATTTGCTACAACTGCTGCTTCTGCGGCGATCTCCACTGGTTCTACGTACACACCCGTACATACGATTCCGGGGATTGCAAAAGACAACACTCGTGCCAAGTTCACAGCAGTGAAGAAAGTGGCCACCACAACAAGCTCCCGTTGCAATGAGGTGCTAACCGTGATATGCACCAATGTGCCAGAGGCAAATTCGCCTTGTTTCAAAACTCGCCAGGTGCAAGATGCACAACAGTGGCAGACGATATGTGACTCAATGAAGGTTTCTGCAGAGGCCGGGAACATTGTACGTCTGTCCAGGCACCATAAATCATTACATATTGGCGAGCCTAGACTATTGCGAATCACCCTAACATCCTTGGAGGATGTTGAATCCGTCTTACTTTCTGCATACACTTTGCGCAAAAGCAATTCACCCATCCGCATATTTCCGGACGTGTCATGGGCTGAGCGACAAGCCAAGAAAGAAACGAACTTCAACTGGAAGCTGGAGAATGACAAGAAAAGCGTTTTTATTCATGGCGTTCCAGAACTAAATGACGATGATGCCAATAAAAACACTACGCACGACTGCGAGCAGTGGCGTTTCATACAACAGCAAAGCAAAATCACTGACACTCTGACGATTGGTTTGAAACGTTTACCTGTTTCCCCCAGTTACAAGGGCTCTGGGCCCCGCATACTCAAAGTAACTTTTCAATCAGAATCCATGGTGAATGATGCGTTACAGAGTTGGTACCGATACAAACGTTTTGCACCTCCCGAGATTCGCCTCCGTTCTGCCCTCGATAAAAAGCGAATCCACAAGCTTCAGTGTGATTCTGCCGATAAAAGTGTTGATGCCTCAAAAAACTTAAGCCAGCCGGTCCTATTAGGATCGGCGTATTAGACTCCCAAAACAACTCTGCAGACTCCGCCCTATCGCGCGAGAGCCTGAAGTGTTTCTATGCGAACGCCCAAGGCCTACTCAGTAAACTTCCTGAACTTCGTCTTCGACACGCTGCTCAACGCTTCGACGTGATAGCTGTGACTGAGACATGGTTATCATCTTCCGTTGCAGACGCCGAAATTTCACTTCCTGGTATGATTGTCATTCGGAAAGATCGTCCCACCAAGGGTGGTGGAGTTCTTTTGTACCATAACTCCTCACTCCACTGTGAACCACTATCTCACATTCATCTGCAAACCATAGATTCACTGTGGTGCCGCTTGCAGCTTAGAAACAGTGACTCTGCTCTACTGGCTGTGATCTACCGCCCACCAAATGCTCAACCTGTTGCTGATGTCAACCTATTACACTCCTTGCGATTCGCCTTATCAATGCAACATAGTCACGTCTTGTTGATGGGAGATTTCAATTCACCCAGTTTGACTGTTGAACCCTCCCGCGATACTTTTGCTTGGGAGCTGCGTGAACTGATAGGAAGTCACCCTTTGTACAATCACGTGACTGAACCGACACGTTTTCGTGGAACTGACACGCCTTCTCTATTGGACCTCTTACTGACGAATGAGGAGTTGATGATTGAGGAAATCTCGAGTGAAACTCCGTTAGGCAAAAGCGACCATATAGTTTTAACTTTTGACTTTGTGTGCTATGCTAACTACCTCAACCATGAGGACTCTCAGTTACGGACGGTCACTGACTACGGCATTTTCTATGACGTTGTAGCCGCCAATAGCTTCGATTTCATGTTAGAGGACGGTCCGGATTCAGTTTGGCAAAATTTTGTTACCAAGTGGCACCAGATGCTAGAGCTTTCTTCAGTCTCAAAACCCGTCTTGCGAAAAACCACCGACACATTCATTCGAAGCAGAACTCGTAAATGGATGTGCCGCAGAAATGCTGCGTGGACTGAGTTCAAACTGACACAACTGCCAAATGATTGGGAGTGTTACAGAAAATTACGAAATCATTGCACGGGACTGGTGCGCCAGGATAAATTTGATTATCAAAGTAAACTCACCGGTCAATTCCTGGAAAACAATAAGCTCTTGTACAAATTTATCAACAATAAACGGAAGGTTCAGACTGGTATCCCTTCACTTACCACCAGTATAGGTTCCACGACGACATCAAAGGATGCGGCAAATGTTTTAAGATCACATTACATGCCGATTTTCCAAAACACCTCTCTGATTTTCCCCATGCTTTTGACCCCATCATCTCAACCTTCTTGTATTATGTTTTCTGCCAGCAAAGTTCGGGAAAAAATCATGCAACTTCGACTCAACTCATCACCGGGTATCGACTGTATCACACCGAAAGCATTGTGCGCAGTTGCCGATCAACTTTGCGAACCTCTCGCGGCTTATTTCCAAAAATTGATGGATAACTCTGAAGTCCCTACTGGTTGGAAGGAAGGTATCATCACTCCCATTTTCAAAGGTGGAAGCCGTAGTGATCCTGCCAATTACCGTCCAGTCACCCTTCTCCCAGTGTTATCCAAGGTGATGGAAGCCATTGTTGCCGATGAAATTATGGCTTTTGTGAATAGTTCCTATTTCATCGCTGCAGAACAACATGGATTTCGTAAAGGGCATTCTTGTACCACAAATTTGCTTTTAGCCAGAGACTACTGGACTAAAGCTGCTGACGAAGGTCAGGGTATAGACGTCATTTACTTGGATTTCTCTAAGGCATTTGACCGAATTGACCATGCGATATTGCTTCACAAGCTGCAGGCTTTGGGTATTCCACCCGTGTTGCTGTCCTGGGTTGCTGAATTCCTACGTTCGCGAAACCTTCGGGTGCGTGTTAGACAGACCCTTTCAGAGCCATTTCCAATTCAGTGCGGAGTACCTCAGGGGTCCGTTCTTGGCCCGCGTTTATTTTTGATATTTATCAACGACATTGGTGGGTACGTCGAATCACCATTTCTCCTTTTCGCGGATGATATCAAGATTTGGCGGGTCATCAACTCACCCAGCGATACAAGGAAACTTCAATTCGACCTGGATTCATTACACGCATGGTCTACGATCAATCGCATACCATTCAACACTGACAAATGCCACGCATTACGCATTCGTCTTCCTGGCGACCCTGGCTATAATCTGGGTGGCAAGATGCTCGCTGTCACGATGCAAGAAAAAGATCTTGGGGTGATTATACAAAATGACTTGGGCTGCTCTGCTCAGTGTAGTAGAGCTTCAACCGTGGCAAATAGAAACGTTGGGCTTTTAAAACGTGCGTTCGGAACAATCGATCCACGTCTCTTCCCGTTTCTTTTTCAGGCGTACATCAGGCCACACTTGGAGTATGCTGTCTCCGTCTGGAACCCATGGTTGAAACGTGACCAGCACGCCCTAGAACAGCCGCAGAGACGTTCTACGAAGCTTGTCAAGGGGCTTAGCTCCGTCAGCTATGAGGAACGTCTTACGACTCTACAATTATTCTCTACAAACTATCGTCGTATCCGAGGCGATCTGATCCTTGCGTATCGGATATTGACGGAAGAAACTCACCCATGTAGGGGTATGCTTAAAATGGCCCCATACTCAGCAAATCGTGGTCATCACTTGAAGTTGGCTCATCTGCATAGTAGATTGGACTGCCGCAGATACTCCTTTGCCGTCCGGATTCCTCGTGCTTGGAACGCACTACCCCTTTCGGTTATTTCTGCCCCATCCCTAATTATTTTTAAAAAACGCCTTGACCTCCATTTTTATCAGACGATACACAATTCTTAATTATCCTTTTTTACGCTTATATTCTTTGTGATACTGCACCATATCTTTCCCTCTTTCCACAGCGTTTCCCGTCCCAGAAAATATGGATCACATTTCCCTTCGACCACTTTGCTGAACTGCTGAAACTTCTTGAGACCCAATATCCCAGTATCGGAAGTCCAAGCGCACGCAGTCTCAGCTGACCCTGTTCCGGAGGATGTGGTGGGTAGCGGTGTCCCGGGTTGACGCCCTACCTGTCCAAATGCCACAAAAATCCACTGATGGTGCAGGTTAACGCGAATGTGGCCCGCTATAAGGCCTTGGAAACTCGAACATTTTACTCTTCTTTTCTTTTCGATCCACTGCACAATCCACCCTGCGGTTTTGTACAAGCTCTTTGCTTTTATACCGTAATAAACTATTGACTATTGACATGCTGGAACTCGCCTCAGCAATCTAGAAAATTCTCCTCTTTCTCCGGAGCAATCAACCTACTAGGTTACACCCAAGTAGTTGATAAACCTACAAGGCACTCAAACCTTCTAGACCTTATTTTTACATTGGGTCCTAATGCTAGTAATGTGAAAGTCAAAGCACCCCTTCCTGGTTGTGACCATAACATGGTCACGTGTCAACTTCATCTTTGTGAGAATCGGACCTCATTCAGCAAAGCTAATGACCGTCTCTATGTTGATTGGACAAAGTTTTCGACTCTAATTAGAAACTCTGGTTGGACTGACTTCTTTATATCTCCGGATTTTAACCTTATCTCTTCAATATTCCATAAGAACTTATCTAAATGTCTCGTAACTGCATCAACTCCTCGGAAAACTAAATCAATTAAACTTGATAAAATAAACCTTGAAAAAAGATAGCCCGTCTTTCTGCTTTTGTAAACCACACACCAGACTTTTATTCATTTTTACGCCTCAAGGAACTTCTTAGCTCTTTTACAACGATCAAATTACAATACCGACAGTAGAGATACGCTTATCTCTGATTTAGAAAAAGTAATCGAGTGGACAAAGACCTGGGACTTGCCACTAAACCTGAGGGAGAGCTGTCTTCTGACGACTGATTTAGCGACAACCCAACTAGAAGTTGGAGAAGGAACTATCAGAATAGCGGCTGCTCAGAAAGTGAAGGATCTTGGCATTACTATAACAGGCGATTTTAAATGGGCTACTCAATGTGCCGAAGCTGCAAACAAGGCTCGCAGAGAATTGTTCAGACTTCGCTCAGCGTTATCTTGCCGAAAACCTTCAATCTTCATCCCCTTATACAAAGTAGTCGTGCGGCCTCACTTGGAGTACTGCGTTCAATCCTGGGCACCGTACTTAAAAAAGGATATAGCATGTCTCGAAAGGGTCCAGCGCCTTGCGACTAGGATGGTTGAGGGTCAGGCAGGTAAAACTTATGAGGCTAGACTCAAGGACCTCGGTTTGTTCTCACTAAAGAGACGGCGGCTGCGAGGTGACCTAATAGAAGCCTTCAAGATTCTAAAGGGTCTTACAGGTGATAATATTACTGAAATCCTTAAACTTGCACCTAAAGCAGCTACAAGAGGTAATTCCATGAAACTTCTTAAGAGTAGGCCCAGGTTGCTGGCACGTGAGCACTTTTTCAGCAACCGTGTGGTCAACTTCTGGAACAAGCTCCCAGATTGTATAGTAAGCCTCCCAAATGTGTTGAGCTTTAAAAGGGAATTAGACGTTAAATGGTCTATCATATTTCCGCATATTGTCTAATAAAAAACTTTATAAAAAAACAAAAAAACGTATTTTTACATTTTTATCATATCTGTCTAGGCCTGGACAACCTGACAGTAAATTAGCCCACATGCAGTCTATGACTGTGTTTCACTTTACCTCAACTAGGCTAGTGATTTCATACACCACACATTGTTCACGCATATTATTGCATTGTTTCCTGAATAGCTGACCTCTCACCGTGCTGGTGAAGAGAAACCCTACCTTACTTTCCAGTTATTCGGAAGCAAGAACGTGTGAAAAGTACGAACTGTATACTCGATATCGAAGTGCCGGGTGTCAACCGCATACCGTCGAAGGAAATCTGGGCGCGTGATTGGCTTTTAGCCACCTTCAGCCCTGTGCAACTTGAACTTGAACTTGAACTTCATCGAGAATCAAGAAATAATGGCCCTGAACAGTGCTTCGAAGACCAAGTCTTTGAATAATCTAACGAGATCTCGATATAATCAAAGTAAACATGAAATTTCTACAATTGTGTTCCCCCATGATGATATGGAATCATCCACATCAGATTCTTCAGAAATAAGTATGCTATTTTTAAACTATTTTAGCCAATCATTCAATACCACCATATACCCTATTCCAGGTCAAAATACCAGCGTATACCCTGTACTCCCAAATCAAAATAATAATTCAATGTGTATTGATTCCATCTCCTTTAGTTTACAAGAAGTTAGCGCAATGTGTCGGCGAAGCAAAGCTTCTTACAAGCCTGATACTGTAGGCTTTGTTCCAGCAATCTTGCAACTCAATACGGATGATATACCTATAATTTTATTAAACCTGTTTAATCTTTCTGTTAAATCTGGTATATTTCCCCTCGAATGGAAACGTTCTGTCATTATACCTCGGTTTAAAACAGGGAATTCGCACATCATCACTAATTATCGCCCAATTAATCACACACCTTTTCTCTCTAGGCTATTCGAAAAGTTGATGAAGAACGCACTAATAGCTTACTTAGGCCCAAACGCTTTCTCTCCATTCCAACATGGCTTCTTAAATCAGAAGTCCTGCATTACCTGTCAGTTGGAATATTTGGACTATGTAACCACCTCCATAGATCATGGATTAGCTGTATTGACAGTTTTCTTAGACATTACCAAAGCATTTGATAAGGTTCCTCATTCTCTTCTCCTTCGAAAATTATCATCACTTGGTATTTCCGGACCCCCATTTAATTGGTTTTGTTCATATCTTTCTGATCGTACCTTCTCCGTTTCCGTTAATGGCATATCCTCTGAAACAGAACCTATACCAAGTGGAGTCATTCAGGGTAGCGTACTAGGTCCTCTCCTTTTCCTTATATATATTAATGATGTGCAACATTTTGTAAAAAAAACTCAAAGCTCTTTATCTTTGCGGATGATATTAAACTTGTCTTAGCTTTTCCAGCCATAGAGATATCACAGGCTATAGACTCCCTCAACGATGATCTTTCAACCCTTTCAAGTTGGGGCTCACAATGGGGGTTAGAATTCTCAGCTCTGAAGACGCAATTCATGGGTATACGCTGCTCAATACCCCCTGCTAGTATCATTCTCAACAATACACCACTCGCACCTTCTAACGAAATCAAAGACTTAGGATTTAGGTATTCTTCATCTCTTAATTTCAACGAACAAGTAAGATTTCTCATAGCAAGAGCTAGACAGAATTTTGGTTTGATCAATCAAAAATTCCTCCTTCGTGAAAGTAGACTGAGTCTATATAAAATGAAAGTATTACCGATTCTTGATTACTGTAATATAGCCTACTCTCACATTGCTAGGCGTGACTGTATACTCTTAGAAAGCCTTCAACGTAAAATTAGCAAAATCATGTTAGGCAACTCTAATCCTTCATCTTATAAAGTGAGATGCAATCTACTACACATTGACCCGCTATGGTCAAGCAGAATTCGCCTTAATATTTTTCTTCTCTTCCGAATCATCACAGAGCACCAAGTTAAGATTAGGTCCACAATGCGCTTCCAAGATTGTAATCGTTATGTACGACGTAACTGAATGAGGCTATTACATATTCCCCTTACTCGCACTAAAGTTCGACAAAACTTCTTTTTAATTAGGTATGCGCATCTTTGGAATTCTCTTCCACCCCATTTTCGTATGTGCACTTCTACAGGTAAATATAAAGCACTCGTAGAATCTCTTACTGCTCCATCGCTGTGCGAAATTCTCAAAATAAACACCTCTATAGGCAATATATTTTGTCATGGTATTCCTGGTTATTGAACCGATTGTAAGTATTTTGTACATTAGCACACGCATAGAACAGTTCACAATGTACAAAATACATTGTTTTATCAAGTGTCAGGTTACCTAAGGCATCAAAACCTGGGACTCGTAGTATATGTATCTATACTTATTGTATCTCTATTGTATCTGTCTAGGCCTGGACAACCTGACAGTATCTCAGCCCACATACAGTCTCTGTCTGTGCGGCACTTTGCCTGGATCAGGCTTTTGCTTCCACTTCAATAGGCTTATTTCACCCACCTTTTGGTTTAAACATAGTTATCCTTAAATAAATAAAAAAATTGTAACATCTAAAACATTAATTTTTATGATTATCTTTTATAACGCAGCTGTAGTGTCAGGTTACCTAAGGTCTAGGCATGTCTCGTCACATTGCTACACTTCTTCATCGTAACCGTGCGTATTATAATCATTTTTACCATATGACCATATCCTTAACCGTGATCTGCTTATATTTAACCCATTTATATATGAAAATATGGTTTGTCATAATATATTTACTAAAAAAACAAAAAAACGCCAAAAATGCAAAAAATACTGTTTTTTGATCTTTTTTATCGTTTATAATCGATTTACTCTTTCTCTTTGATAACCTCTCACCATGATGGTGAAGAGAATATCTTTAATTTTGTTCCAGTGTCTCCGACTCCCAAACCAACTCCGATACTAGCCCTTGCTCCTTCCGCATACGACTGATTCTTCTATATGGACCGAACGCCCTACTGACGAACAGTTTTGGTTTCCCTATTTCCGACAATTCCTCAACTTTTTGGATCGTACTACTGGCCCAAACCTCATGCAATTTAAACCACAATCTCTCCTCATCCCCATTTTCTATATTTTTTCAATTTAACTTCGGCTTTTTATATACTTTTCTTCAATCACATCCACCAACATTCCCAAGAAGTCAATTTATATATTCATAAAAGAACTTTCTTTATTTCATAAATTTATTTTTACTGTGACAATTAAATCTTCATGCGCACCATTTATTTTGTAACATTTTTTTCTTTTCTTTTTCAATCCCTGCTCCAGAATCTATGGGATCCTCTCCATTTGCTTAATTTAATGAAATCTAGATGAATCATTATTACTGTATGACATTGCGCGAAAAAATTAACTTTCTTACCATTGTAAATTTACCATCCTTTATTAAACGGAAAAATATTCAAAAATTCCGCTTGATCAGATCATTTTTACAAGATCATTAATGCGCAAACTATTGTCAGACGTTCACGCTTTCCAGCGAGAGTGTTGGTTCAGTTCACTGGAAGAACACCACACACGGCATCATGGTAAACATGTTTATCGATAAAAACTTACGTATGGAATGTATTCACCGGTGTATTGATCCACGTATAACGAATCATATTTTCGAACCATTCCTGAAACGCAGATGACGAGTTAAAATCCCATCGCGAATTACTTGATGCTCAAACTCATCATAAATCCACCGGGGCCGCGTTAGCCGAAACACAACATGATTAAATCATTAAAACTTTTGCATACAATAAAAGCACCACTTATCTGTTTCAAATGGCGGGGTGATTAAACAGTAGAGATTATACCACTGGTTGCAATATGATGATGATCATGCATGGCATGACTTGGTGTATCCAAGAATATACATTATTATTAATAATAATAAGGGCATTGCTCCCATTTTATCGTTTTCCCTGCAAACTCAGGTGGTTCATCTGAATCACACTGATCACATACTTGATCGTGGTTCTAAAACTCATCCAGATCTACTGGAGGTAGTCGAGAGGTGGATGGGATTGTGTTGTCAGAAGAAGCTGCCCGTCCTCGATCGTTGATCCGGCCATCGTGAACGTCTAATATCCTGGCATCGTTTCCCTTGATACCGACAATCGTTGCTCCTTCGTCGTAACTGGCTATGGGAAACGAACTCTGACGGTTACGGGGTTCACTGTGTTCTACATTCAATATTGTTTCCAACGGTAGGTTGTCGTACCGTACCGACGCCAATGACGCTGAACTAACCAGCGTGACACTATCACCGACACCCTGCGCAGAATGGCGTTGTCGTAGCGGAGGTATGGTATGAAAGCACAAGCCTGATCCAGGCAAAGTGCCGCACAGTCAGAGACTGCACGCTGAGGACAAGTGAAGACTTGGCTCGCCACCAATGCGGAGCTGCTTGGTCTATAATCGGTTTACGGATGGCGCACGTGGGAACGGACCTGGCTTAAAATCTGCGCGGATCTCGCTTCTAACCTCCGAGCGTGGGTGGCTGCAATCCGTGACGTCAACGAAGTCGATTCATCCTCCAGGAGGAGATAGTCGCACGAAAGTAAAATAAAGTAATATCTTGGCCTACGTGTAGAGTGTGCGTCACGTCGTCTTTGGGAGTCATAGATTCACGAGAAGAGGCAGGCAAAACTTAAAGAAGTGCGAATTTGCAGCAAAACATTAAACGAAGTAGACAGGCCCAGTCACTCACCTTGCAATTTTCCGAACGCCACAAGCGACCCGGTCAACGTGATCCCGCCAATGTACGTGCCCAAGTAGGCGACCGTCCGCATCAACTGCAGCGATCCATGTAACTGGGGGTCCGCGAGCAGTTCGGGCGCTTCGATCATGTAATTCGCCACGCAGGTGAGAACAGCCGCAGCACCCACAAGACTGTCGGTAGAGAAAGAGCATTGTGTGATCCAAGAACAAGGGTGGAATCTGTAGCTGATATGTAAAAAGTCGTAGCTATTTGAAACTAACTCAGTCGATTGTCAAGAGGGATACTGCGCAGTTTTGAAAAGGAATGCATTATGGTATGGTATGAAAGCACAAGCCTGATCCAGGCAAAGTGCCGCACAGTCAGAGACTGTACGTGGGCGAAGATACTGTCAGGTTTATCAGGCATAGACAGATATGAGGAAGATTAAAAAGGACAGGAAATGGTAGTGAGACTCCACGCTGTTTCAGCATGCAGCTCACTACCTCTGGCCAATCAATTTAGCACGGTGTTAGCCGCACAGCATAACGTACTGCACGATTGTACATCCGTGCACAGGAAGGCATTAGTCTTGTTTAATGTAAAAACGTACCGAAGGAAGCAATGCAACCACAAACAGTCTCCCAGATTGGGGTCCAAGAGAACAGAATTCGCAAAGGCTTCTTACTCTTAATGAGGTGCCTAAAATGGTGTTCAGAGGCGGTCTGGTTGTAGACAACTTCTTGGAGTGTTTGATGCATGACAGTGAAAGCCACGGGGAAGCTATCGTGCTGATGTCTCTCTACTCGTGCAACACAATTGATTTGACGTGTAGGCCATCATTCCAGTGTACCCGTACCTAATGTTCTATAGGTTCAATAGCATGTTAGGTCTAACCCTTCTCCATTTAAACACGCCAGTTAAACACTCAGTATTTGCTACCGGTGTAAATCTGTCGATGGTGATAATGACCATAGCACTTCGTGTCAGTGCGGCGTAAAAATAGCAGAGCGTAGAGATACCCCACGACCGGTTTCGTGCTGTTTGCACTCATCGGCTTTCATATTCATGGTCATGGGTTTTAAACCCGGTCTACATGAGTGAGGGCTCATGAGATTGAACAGGTTGGTCGTACCAGCCTTTCTCAACAGTGGCATACAAACGCAATTTGTTTACCGTTCTTCCACTGTTTCAAGCGCATGTGGATCCTGATCCTACTGTCCCTACCTGATGAGTGCAAACAGCACGAAACCGGTCGTGGGGTGTGTGTGTGTGTGTGATGGAAATTCATGCAAATAAGCAGAGCATACATTTTACAAGAAAACAGACATCAGTTGAATAGACATATTGTGCAAGATGAAGCAGTGCCGCCGGACTGTAAAACCATCCCGTTTAAGCATAATGATTAATACAATCCAGCTGAGAACTCACTGTGCATTGAACAAAATGTCGGAAGAAAGTTGGCGCAAACCGTTAGAATCAGCAGTATGCATGTATGGAAGCATACGCTTGATCAAGGCAAAATGCCAAACAGTCATAGACTCTCAGGAGCACAAGACCTAGACAATCTACAAGTTGTCTCCGGCAGCGAGGAATATATTATAGAACAGTATGAACAAGCCTGATCCAGGCAAAGTGTCGCACAGTCAGAGACTGCACGTGGGTTAGATACTGTTAGGTTGCCCAGGACTAGACAGATATGAGAAAGAAAATAGGACAGGAAATGGTAGTGAGGAATATAGTAATGACCGAGAGAAACACAGTTAGGCAGCAAATATGTATGTGAGGGGGGACAAAATAAGGCTCAATAACGAGTAAGGTCAAAGGTCACCAAGAGCAAAAAATCAAATACTGCGCAAACAAAATCGCAATTAAAGAGACAGCTGAATTTGCTCGTTACGAAGCCACAGAAACGCATCTCCAACTCAAAGTGTTCACATAAAACTGCTGGGGTCATACAATATAACAGTCTGACAAAAAACCACTACGTCAACTAACAGCCACATACCTGTGGAATAGAGCGACCATTTGCGGCAAATCCGTGACTTCAATTCGCTTCGCAGCGACACCGCCAATCATTGCCCCACCTGCCAAACACGTGATCATTTGAGCAAGGAGTGCGGGAGACTGCTCGATGAGACCGAGCGTAGCCGCCAGACCTCCAGACACACCAATCATGCCGATCGCGTTGCCTGGAGACCAAGAACAGTCGTCAAAGTACCCATTTTGAGAATAGCGTTAAAATAAGACAAATCAATCAACCTAAAGGAATGGTGCAGCAGGCGAACGGTTTTCTCGCTTGAACTTGTTAGTCGTAGCTAATCTACGTGCAGTTCGCCATACTAGATATCTGATGGAACCTCATTGTGAACGTATACGATATTGACACGGTACAAACATTTATTGTGGATGAGACGAGATGCAGAACACAAGAATAGGAAGAATCTAAACGGCCGAATAAGATAATCGCGAACCCGTATTGATTTGGAAGGATTGCGCACTTGAACGGTTTGTATGTATGTATGAAAGCACAAGCCTGATCCAGGCAAAGTGCCGCACAGTCAGAGACTGCACGTGGGGTTAAGATACTGTCAGGTTGCCCAGGCTTAGACAGATATGAGAAATGGAAATAGTAGTGAGACTCCAGCCTGTTTCAGCATTCAGATCACCACCAGTGGCCAATCAATTTAGCGCACGGTTAGCCGAACGGTTTGAGCGAGATCTCACTGGGAAACATGAGCAGATAGATAACGACAGCCAATGGCATACAACTTGTCAAGGTCGGTCAAACGAGCCCAAGGTGTTAAGGGCGGTTGACACGAAAAAGATTGACGAATCAAATCAATGTGACAAACGGGACAGACATTTTTACAGACAGAGTTGTGACGTGAGATGTTTCGTTCGCAAACTGGCTACCTCTTGTATTTGAAAATATCCGAGACCGATCGGGAGTCCATAATCATGAAAATAAAGTTTGCAATGAATCGGTTATAGCAAGGCTTGGGTAACATTTCGCTTCGCTGAACACAGAAGCTTCGTCAGACCAAGGGTGTCGGTACGAACAGTGTTCAGGTTTAAATGGCATTTTCTTGACCAATCCTGAGTTCTCTAAGCTAGACAGGGGAGATCAAGATAATTGATTACAGTCCCTAATTGCTGTGTTAATTCAGATATTGTTTATTTACTGTGCAGGTGCGAACAGCGACCGCTGACTCACTGCTTACGTAATCCATGTGCACGTTTATCCTTATCCGCTGCAGAACCGAACGCCAGATTGTTGAGATATCCACCTTGTTGACCGCCTTTATTATTTCAACTGCCTCAGCGTGAAGTCTTCCCCTATAAGATTTCACACCCCGTCTTATCACTTTCACGTTATCAAGATCTACACTGTGTCCAGTGTCTAGCACGTGTTCAGCAAGGGCAGAATCCCGAATCAGTGATTGATATTCACTGGGATTTTGGGATCGCTTTCCGACTAGTTTCCTATGTTCGTTTACCCTAGTGCAATTTTTTCTAGACGGTTGCCCAATGTAAACACCCGCGCAACCCTTGTATTTGATTTTGTAGATGCATTTGGCCGCCGAACCTAAAGGAGTCTCATCTTTCAGACGGAGCGGAGAGTTCTACCTCCGTTATATGTTACTCTAATATCTGCATTATTCAAGATTCGACTTATTCCTTCGGAGGCGCTTTTGACATACGGTAGAGATACCGTTGGCCGCAAAACTTTTCCGTTTTCGGTTGCGGATGTTTTATGAGATTCGTGAGTGAAACTAATTAGCCTTGGGCTCCAGGATGAAACGGGATACCATCGTCAGATGGTTGTGAAACAAGGGGGTTTCATGCGGTCAATGTTGCGACTAGTTCTCTCGAAGCATGTGGACTAACGTGTCACTTGCTATATTATCATCATCACCACCAATCTGGAGACAACGGAAAAATTAACCAGTTTAACTCTGAAATCAGCGTGCAACTGAGGGTAGGTTTCAAGATTATCAGAGGCGATACACACTTCAACTAGTCGCAATAGTGAGGTCCGACTCGTGGGGAAACTATTCTGTCGGAAGTAAATTAGCCAGCACCATGAAACAAAATTGCATCGGGAAGATAAAAACCGATGAAAGCGGTCGACGAACCGAGAGGAATCTCTCTATCCAATCAACTTGACTTGATGTGCATCATTGGCAGAAAACCGTAAAACTTGAGATTTGAGTCCAACATAGAGAACGTGCCAGTATACTTACTGCGGCTATGGAGGGGTTGACTAGACACGTAAAACTGGGTAGGTTGCGTTTGAACAAAAGACGAAGAGGTTAGGAATAAAACCTTTGTGCCATAATACGAAACAACGCACGAACTCGCCTGGCATCAATGAAGCTGAGAAATCAACATCTGAAGTGAACCATGCCGATAGTAAGTAACGATGGCAGCATAGGTATGTTAGGCAGACCAGGCAATTCGAAATCAAAGGAATTTATACAGGATTATGCTCAGGCAAATTCAGATGAGGTGTATGCACATATATTTGTGTACAAGGATAGCGACGTCAGCTAGCGTATGGTCTTCCTGAAATTCATCAACCCTCCACGGGATACCAGAAACAGGTATTCAGCGATATCAATTCTAAGAAGGCACCATGTTTCTTCGATTTCGGAAACACTGTGACGCCAACCCACCTGGAATCTAGTAAGGAAGGCGTTTATTTTCTTCAAACAAGTCACCGGTAGTGAGCTGCGGACCAAACAATAGTAAATTCAAAACTGCTTTCAATGGGGATTATTTGGGTTACAGGATTCCAAAGGTTGTCATAGCCGGGGGTGGCAGTGGGGATAAGCTCCGACTGTCTATAAAATGCTCCCATATGACGCGCGTATCAAATAGCCTCTGACAACCAAGTCCAGCTTCTGGCCTGCACGAGTGGCTCCCCAAGCCCGGAGGAACTGCTTCTACCAACAGGATAAGGGGCGAGGGTGAGTGATTGGCGCCTGAAAACCAGTTTGCTACGTGAAGATGCAGGTAGTTAGCCTGGGACGGCATTTCATCTAGTGGAAGGAAGAGACTTATTTTAAATCTCCGAAGCCTCGCGGGATACCCGATCGCGCGAAAGGCTTCGGGAGAAAACAATGAGGAAAAACCTGGAACAGAGTCTGGTAGACGGTTAGTTGGTGCACACCACCTCCTTCTGGCAACTCCTTGCTGCCTTGCAGGTTGCACTTAATTGTGCAAAGGCTAGAGAAGCTGACTCGAACGAGGCTGAGTGGTGCTAGGGACGCCGCTTTGTACCCAAATTCCCAAGAATCTAGATTGAAGCCGACCCATCATCTAGGAGGTGATAGTCGCACAAAGTAAAATAAAAGTATTTGGGTTACACATTGATAGAAGTGAATGGAGTACTCACCGACACGACAGCTTTTCTGACTAGACAACGCAGTCAGCGCACCGATACAGCATATCGAAGCAGCCAAGTACGTTGCCTGATGCAAATCCTCCGTGGACCACGAAGCCAGCGCTCCCAAGGTGTAAACACCCAACAACGAAGCCGCTGGAATCCCGTAGAGATAGATATACTCAGGGGGATCGGTGGGTCGCTTGAACATGTCCAGCATACGTTGGGTCACCACAAAACCGCCGCCGATGTTCACCGCGGAGAGCAAAGTGGCCAACGAGGCAAGGAAAGCCGGCAAACCCGCAGGCAGCATCCCGCCGTCCATTAGGAGAAGACCACCGACAGCGGTGATTCCGGAGATGGCATTGGTCACTGACATCAACGGGGAATGTAGCGCCGGTGTGACACCCCATACGGTATGATAGCCTGTAGAAGAGGAAATTCGTCACACAATGTGGTGAACTGTAAGGAAGAATTGATTTTATAGCAGCGACATTAGACCTGAAATTCTTTAACATCACAAAAAAATTCGCAGTAATCGAGTAAAGTAGGGAAACCTTCGCCTTTGATAAAGGGTTTTACGATCGACGCTGTTGTATGTTTCGTGTGCAGAGTTTATTACTGCCGTCAAAAGGACTACGCGAATGTGTATGGCTCAGTCGATGGTGCCAAACCACCGGATATACGCATGATGCATATCATGCCGAAAAATATAAACGACCAGGTATATTAACATCTTGGGTTCCATCACAATATACCAAAATCTATGGGATTACATTACTCTCAGTGCAAAAGCAGGCCAGCTAGGAGCGATTCTATTTATCAGAGCTGATCATTCATAAAAAATGCGTGCCGTCTTTATCGACTTTGTATGGTACCAATGAACTTCGAGCGGAATCCACTCCGGATAGGATTCGAGGACAAACGGCGCGACATTTAACTACATTAAACCTCCACGATTCGATAATTGTAGATTGCATCACGATTGATCCCCCTGAGGTCAACCATTCCAAAGCTGATCATTCACAACACAACAGAAAGCCAATTGCTCAGAGGCGTTTATTATGCAAAGGAAAAAAGAACAAGGTTATACTTGAATGCCACTGTTGCATAGGGTTCGTAAAACGAACCACGATGTTCAAACACAGAATCACAAAGTGATTCCTGGCCAAGCGCTCGAGGCGCATATAAAAGACCAAAGTATTGTGGTGCTCACATCCCCATCCCTTTCACACCACTACCAGTTTCTTGCTGTTTTCCTTCATCAAGTGGAGACAGTAAGATTAGTTTCAGTGAGCTTTGAAACAGTGAATAAATGGTAAACAAGTGTATACTTGACGGTTTGCAAAAGGATTGCCTCAGTTCTTCAAGCAAGTGCTGGGGTTCATATTAAACATAAGAAGAATTATGCTGAGATATGCGCCAGGACATCTCAAGCAATTCAGCGATACTCAACTACGAAAAGATTGACGTTTTTAAAATCAATTGCATATCTCTTATGCTAAATTAATTCATCTGAACTTATTCTGCATTCTTCAGAAGTTATCAAACTGGGGATTAAGTGTCTGGCGATTAAGTGTCAGTAAACCGCGTGCAGTCTCTGACTGTGCGTCACTTTGCCTGGATCAGGCTTGCGCTTTCATACCATACCATACCATAAGATTTGACTATATAAGATGGATGTCGGATGTCTCGGTCTACGCCATATGCTGAATAAACGCGTTGAACCAGTTGGCATCAGACAATAACGAATACTTCGCTTTGGGATTTAAAGCGAAGCGAAGTTGCGAAGCGAAGCTAATATTCGCTTCGCTTCGCCATTGCGAAGTGCACTTCGGATATTCGCTTTGGTACTATTCGCCATTGCGAAGGGCAGTTAGGGCACTTCGAAAATTCGCTTCGCACTTCGCTTCGCTCCAAAAAAGTGACATTCGTTATTGTCTGGTTGGCTTTATCTGATGTTGTGGGATTCGCGTGGGTAAACGTGATTGCCGTTGGCATTGTAGACCTCAGGTGTGAATCGATACGTTGGATCAACTGGCCTGGAGCCCGTCTGCTTGAAACGTAACACACGGTAGAACAGAGTATGCATGAAATCACAAGCCTGATCAAGGCAAAACGCCGTACAGTCAGAGACTACACATGGGCTAATATACTGTCAGGTTGTCCAGGCTTAGAAAGATATGAGAAAGAAAATAGAAATGGTAGCGAGACTCCAGCTCACTACTGGTAGCAAATCAATTTAGCATGGTTTTGGTTGCTGCACGATCGCACATCGGATTGACTATGTTTACAATATGGACGACATATTTATATTAATCGAATGGAAAACGCATTCATGGCAGAAGGATCCAGCCAATTGGATACTTGGTCAAAACATGTTATATTATCACCTGGAATTTCATTCTATCAATGTTCATGAATCCCAGAATTCCCTTACCTACAATGGTAGACAAACCGAAGGTGGTGAGCATTATGGTGAACGCAGGAGACGGCGAGGCCAAACCGAGACCGACCAATCCCGAGAGACAGACCGCCGTGCTCAGAGTGGAGCGGAGTTTCTCGTGGTAAAGATCCTTCGGTTCGAGCTTCACGGGCTTCGCGAGAGGAGCGACTGGCTTAGGAGTCGGGGGAGTCGCCGAAACTGGAGGAGGGGGTGGCGGCCAGAGTAATTTACCCTGGAGGGATGAAAACCGAAAATATGGCGAGTGATAACAAAGGAAGCACGTGACGTTTGACATTGTGCAATCAATAATTCTTGTAGAGTGTGGAATAAACTGCAGGCAGACGGAAGGGACTAGAATATTGTTGAAAGGGGCTGCTTAAGCTTCCACATCTTGCGCGATGAATCCGAAAACCGCAGTTTCAAGCCTCACTGAACTTAGGCTGCGTCCTTGGTCAGCAATTGGTTGTGAAGTGTGGGAGATGTCAGCAAAACAACAGGTAATCGTTGTTGAACTGCTATCACATTCGCTGAAACAACCAAGCTTGATTATTGAATTAGAACCCACCTAAACTCACCTGGTTTGTTCTATGAAGTGTGGAACCACGAAAGGGTTAAAAATAAAAGCTAAATCCAGAGCAATTTAGGGGAATTGTTGGGATGGGATGGAGATCTAAGGTCTCTCACCGCATGTAAATGCTTCAAGGGGATTCATTTTTAATCGAGCACTTATGCAGAGGCAGAATGCATTATATGGAGAGAGTATTCATTACACGTAGAAAAGTGCACTACACAGAGTACTCACTTCACTGCAGCAGAGTCGCCGATGCTAACTGGGTGATGTGGATAAAGTGGAAGACTTTATCTGGGTTCAAAATCAGGAATTCATACATATATGAAAGCTCTGGACGTACTTGTTGGAGAGAACTTGCACGTGGCCGTTCACGACGGAGAAGAGCAGATGATGCCTTCGATTTCCCCCCTCATACCTGTCTAGGCCTGGGCCACCTGATAGTATCTTAGCACAGGTGCAGTCTCTGATTCTGCGGTACTTTGACCGGATCAGGCTTGTGCTTTCATACCATACCGCTGAACACAGATCACACCGGCAATCTAAAATGACACCGATTCACTTGAGAATGTCATATTGTCAGGCGCGCAGTTAAACTGTGTAGGCAGTCAAACTCGTGCTTGAGAGAAACAAACGTAAGAAGATGAGATAAAGTGGAGTGTTTCGGTATGGTCTGCCGCATACGTATTAAGGTTCAATGGCTGATTCACGCGAAAGCAGAAACGGGAAGCGTCCCAAGGAAACAGGCGGCTAAAGACGACGATTACGCAACGGGAGAATGAATCATGAGAAACGACGGAGAGTTCGCGAAGTATACAAAAGCTGCCTCGTAGATCGCCAGGAACAGCTGAATGAAAATACATGGGTAGCTGAGGGAATTAATTTAGCACGGTTAGCTGTCTAGTATACAGTTACTGCATGGTTTCTATAGTTGGCACTCCTAAGGACAGTTAATTTATGGAGCCAGTTGTCTAAGGTTTAAACTTCAACATGCCACCAGATGTCGTTGACAGAGTTTCGAAGATGAATACAAGTTTACTTTGAACTAATTTGATTGTTCGGAGCAGAAAAATACCACGGATCTCTCAAACATCCAGCTGGGGTGTATTACGTACTCCCAGACATCCAACCGCGCTAATTACAAGGCAAAGGTACTGAAAATTGTTGAACGAATTCTAGCAAAAACAAAAAGGAAAGTGAAATTTTCGGCCGACCTCTAAAAGAGAAAATGCAATGTCCGAATTGAGTTTATCGCGAGCGCCCCGGGACAATGGAGTCACACCAGACGCTACACACCACGAGAGAATTGATCTGGTGAAATAGCACGATCGATGATGGAATAACCACGTGATCAACTTACTTCATGCAACACCAAGCTGCCTCGCACAACTTCGTCTTCCAAGTTCAAATAGAATCGGTCTTTGGCATCTGCGAAAAAATCAAACGAAAAAGAAAAGAATGGTCGGTAGGGCTGTTGTAACACCGTGACGAACGCTGTGTGAAGTACACAGACTCTCACTCAATACAGTTCAGCTAAACAGACATTATAAACTGTGCAAAATGCGACTGACCATGTCTGGTAATTGTTTTAAAATATATGAACGTGTACTAAACCGCACACGCCTAGAGTTTGGTAGAATGACGCGCAGTCTAGACTGCATATGAGATGAGATTTTTCGATGGTTAAGATCTACCAAGATGAGACAAAGCGGAACTGAAATGACGTGTGACGCACGGAAGCATAATCACGCTAACAGTCTTCCATCGTCAGTTGGCTGTATCCAGGAACGGAAAAAATTCTCACTGCCATTCTTATTTCTCATATCTGTCTAGACCTGCGCAACCTGACAGTATCTTAGCCTACGTGTAGTGTATGACTGTGCGGCTCTTTGCTTAGATCAGGCTTGTGATGTCATACATATATGCAAACCTGTGGTGCTGAAGTGATAAACAGCTGTGCATAAATCGATGTGCATTTTAAGTGTTAATTGGCAAGTGGTCCGAAACAGAAATAGCATGGACGGACACACGTTTGTATGACTTTCTCGAAATCATTTGGTGAAAAATGATTCTAAACCACCAGAGCAGATCCCCCGCATCAAGAGGCAGTATCCATCATCATGGCTGCGTGAAGACATCATTGTGGAGCACATGTCTCGAGCCAAACAATGTGCCAAGCAACATGAAGCAGATAAACAAGCGCGAAAAATGACAGCGAGCAAGCGGAACATGCAAATGCGCAAAAGCAGCTTGTTTTTACAGTTTTACTGCATGCGAGTTGATGTCTTTTTACGTTCTGTCAGATATAATAAAATGAATAATATAGAAAAAAATTAGGACACAGGTTTCCGCAAACTATTAGATCTATTGGATCTTTCGAATCCTCAGTTGGGAAAACGAAAATGTTCCACAGAACCTGCAAAGTAGTGCGATTCGTCATCCCAGCGCTTCACGTCATACGCTGGCCATCCGGTTTTTCTCCCAGCCTCAGGCTTGTCTTGACTTGTGTGCGACTATCTCCTCCTGGAGGATGAGTCGGCTTCAATGAAGATTCTTGGGAATTTGGGTACAAAGCGGCGTCCCCAGCACCACTCGGCGTTTGTTCGAGTCAGCTTCTCTAGTCTTTGCACAACCAAGTGCGACCTACAAGGGAGTTGTTAGATAGGGGTGGTGTGCACCAACTGACCGTCTACCGGACTCTGTTCCAAGTTTTTCTCCGAAGCCGTTCCCGCGATCGGGTATCCCGCGAGGCAGCGGAGGTTTAAAATCGGGGTTTTCCTTCCCTTAGATGAAATGCGCTCCCAGACTAACGAGCTCCATCTGCCCGAAGCAAACTGATTTTCAGGCGCTAGTCACTCGCCCTCGCCCCTTTTCCTGTTGGTAGAAGCACGGGAGCATGGTATGGATGCATTTTATAAAGAGATATAGCTTATCCCCACTGCCAGCCCCGGCTATGAAAACCGTTGGAGCCAACCTCTGGCAAGGTATGTGAATAGGGGAGGGGATGAGGCCTTCTAAACAAGTGATCCCACTATTGCGAACGAGCATCTAACATCCGTTTGCAGAGATCTACATTGGCGACATAACGCTGACACCAAACGCGCCACAGGGGTGTCAATGGCGTGGAGGTAAAACAGTGCAAACCCTGAAAAGCGAGTAGAATGGGTAAAATGAAGCCGGTGCGCACTTACCTGGGGGTGTCATGGAGAGAAGGAAGTTAGCCACATTGTTTGCAAACAGCGAAGACGACTGACCGGCCAAGCGACTGGGCAAGTCGGTGTATCCGACATGCGCGACTCCGTTGTGGAAAGACAACACACCGGGTTGCATGGTTTCCACGTTGCCGCCAGCCTCAGCGGCGAGGTCCACAATCACAGAACCAGGGCGCATTGATTCGACCATTGCCTGGTTGGGGAAAGACGTTTATCACGAAAAATGAGCGATCTAATCATGTCATGTTAGCTTGGAAAGGGGAGAAAAGGCGACCGGGTACTGATCGTCAGATTGGTACGGAATCCGGATACTTGAGCATTGAAGAAACCGAGCCATTTATTGGGCCATGCTACATCGTTCAATCCGGATAAGTGTTTCATCGCGCTGATAACTTCTCTGTAAAGCATATATTCGACTAAACTCAGATTGACTTACAAACGTGTATGATTCCCAATAGTAATAGTGATAGGTGTACATTTGATGGCTATACCGGTCACAGACAGACCAAGTGGTGTGTAGCGATGCAGATACTACACTGCACCATCAGTACTGAGCTGCATGGTAGAACACGTCGGAGTCATTGTACCCTTCTAATATCTTTCTCTAAGCATACCCAATATGAGAGCATCTCAACCTACGCGCAATTTTTGACGTGGCGGAATTTTGTCTGATCCAAGCTTATGAATTCATACATACATATTGGGCTGGGTGCTGAATAGAGATGTCTGATACAAGCTTATGAATTCATATATGTATGTATGTATGAAAGCACAAGCCTGTTCCAGGCAAAGTGCCGCACAGTCAGAGACTGCACGTGGGCGATATTACTGTCAGGTTGCCCGGGCCTAGACAGATATGAGGGGGAATTGAAATGGTAGTGAGACTCCAGCGTGTTTCAGCATGTAGCTCACTACCTCTGGTCAATTAATTTAGCACGATGTTAGCCGTACAGCACAGAAATGCTGCACGGATGCAAATCCGTGCAATTCCGTGAATTCATACATACATATTAGGCTGGGTGCTGGATACAGATGTCCCGTAATTGCACAACTACTTTGTGGTTAGCACGTAGCAATGATCTCGCCTTAGATCGAAGGCCGTCGGTGGGACATTAAAGAAGCCCGTCAGCCCACACCAAAAGCAACCACACAACGATAAAGTAAGTATCAATGTATTGTGGTGCTCACATCCCCATCCCTTACACACCACTACCGGCTTCGGGCTGTTTGCCGTCATCAGGTGGAGACAGTAAGAACAGGTTCAGTGAGCATTGAAACAGTGGATAAGTGGTAAACAAAGTTAAACTTGTATGCCACTGTTACATAGGGTTCTTACAAGGAAGCACAATGTTCAAATACAGAATCAAAAATTGATTCCTGGTCAAGCGCTCGAGGCGCATGTAAAAGACCAATGTATTGTGGTGCTCACATCCCCATCCCTTACACACCACTACCGGTTTCTGGCTAGTAAGTAATTCCATCAGTCTTGCGACAAAAAACGAGATAGAGATTCGTTAAACAAACCTTTGTGATGAGTTTCGGAGCGGGTTTCCCAGGAATTAGTGCGCTGGTTATGATGATATCCACTTCTTTGGCTTGCTTGGCGAACAACTCCATTTCGGCGTCCAGAAAAGCCTTGGACATTTCTTTTGCATATCCGCCGACACCTTCCCCGGATTCCTGGAATAAGGGTGCAGATGTTATACGCAGCACGCATGCTACAGGTACTGAGAGCGTAAAACAACCGACAGATGCTGGGCGAGGTAGAGACATGTCACATGTAACGGTAAAAGTGGTGAAAAAACAATTAACCAAAAGAGATTGTCACAATTACTGCTCGGGGTGTTCACCAGTACTTCAGGCTAAAATTCAAGAACAACACGCTCTGTCTACTTAAGTGAAGTAATGTTCAAAACCGAGCGCGGAAGCTTGGCGTACGAGCACAAATAATGGTGAAGGAATCGCGAACGTTATCATTGCTTTCATGACAGTAAGACGCTCTATTCAGCGAAACAGTTGGAAACTCAGCATGATGATGAGCATTACACCGAGTGCCTAACTGCCATACAACTACGAAAAAGTAAACGATTGGGAAGGGTGGGACATAAATAGCTACGGACGCTACAAAAAGCAAGCACAGAGAAACTGGGATTGTGTACCTACATCTCCAACGGAACAGGCAATTAATTAAGTTTCGTGAACGAGCACGACAGATTCCTTGTGACTTAGACTGCCGTGCTTCACTACGAACTCTCTTATGCGCTCCACTTGTCAACATACCAGATTAAGCAAACACAGCAAGAAGATGCTTATTGCAAGACCGCTGAACACGGTTTCGGGATATATAACGAAGCGTAACTGGTAAAGAAGGCTGCTAGTTATAATCATTAGTAGCCTGAGCCTGGCTGGCCTCACGAGATATACACCGATCGAGATATGGACGTTGCTATGGTAATCCTGATTAGCAGAAGAGCGTGGCCGAAAGGCTAATGACGTGAAGTTGTTATCCGACAGTTAGGACAGTAGATTGGAAGACGGGTTGGTAAGACTCCAGCAATGCTATTGGTTGGGGTATTTAGCTGTCTATGAAATATTACGGTCTGAACACCAGAACTCTACGCAAATCGGTATGTGGTTTCGGAAACTGAAAGAAACATTCCATGCTTTGAAATGCCAGAATCAAAACTGATGAGGACTTCTTGAATGACCGCACAGCTGCTTGCAACTAACCTTCACATTGACCGTCAGGAATTCCGCGCCCAATGATTCCACCTGTTCACGAACCGCCTCTCGCGTGTCGAAAGCACGAACGACCGCGCCAAGGCCTCGCGCTGCATTGACTGCAGAAAGACCGGCAACACCGCCGCCAATCACCAGGACCTTGGCTGGAGGAATTCTACCCGCTGCGGTAATTTGACCTGGAAGGAATAAAAGGTGATGCGATGAGTAATCGTGGTAGTGCGATCAAGATACCAGTAAGAGATCCAGAGAATACGAAGGAATATCACGGGATTTGTATTAAATTACAGGCATAATGATTACGCCACTGTCAAGTTACCCTGATATTGAATACACAATAATAAACAGTCAAACTATGTTGACATCTTTTCCACCGTTTTAAGGCTAACCGAAGTCTTTCTATCTCCAACTAATGATGGACAACAGCCAGAAACCGGCTATGGAGTGCAAGCGCGAGGGATGTGAGCAACAGAACAGAGCATTCGAGATAGTTCTCAGCTACAGAAGAAAAGGAAACTTATTCGTATCTTGTTATGCTGCATTGTGGAATCATCAAGTGTATCGTTCAAGCTGCGACAGATGTTAATCGGGTGTATTTAGTGAACCTGGGAGTATTTCAGAACTGGACTATGCTAAGCTGAGCGGCATTTTACCTGTTACAGAAGCAATCGATATCACGCATACACGCAGTCTCTGGCTGTGCGGCACTTTGCATGGATCAGGCTTGTGCTTTCATACCATACTATACCATACATGCAACTGTTGATGTACAAGAGACCACTGACCATTTTACGTATAAATTGCGTCGAGGTTCACGAGGAGTGCGTGGGGTCTTGGAAACTGGTTAGACAGCGTTTGCACGGGAACTGACAGATCTCAGCCCACTATGCTTGATTGATACCCTTTAACCTATGATTTAGCTCGTATGCGTTGCGCAAGAAAAGATGCCACATTGGCCAGCCACATGAGCATAAATTGTAAGCGAGACATCTTCACAAAAAGCTGAAACGTCAATCAATCGAATGAAAGCGGTAATTAAAAAACAGTCAAAAACCGTGGATGAACATCAACAATGCTTACCCGAAAAGAATCGATTGAACAAACCGGCAGCCTCTACGACACCTTTGTAGCCAGCGATGTTTGCCATGGATGAAAGGACATCGAACGCCTGGGCACGACTGATCCTCGGTATGCAGTCTAAGGCCAGGAGGCTGATTTTCTTTGAATTCAGAGCATCCAGTAGAGGCTGTTTATAGAGCAAAGGCGTCAAAAAAGTTAGAGTACAGATTGCAGATCATAAATTAGCACGATGTATGAAATCTACACTGAAAACATAAAGCGGTGACTGACATCAATGAGGAATAGACATACAAGTAAAACAAAGCAACAGCGATGAACTGGTTGGTCGTAACAAACTTTTTTAACAGTGGCATGCAAGTGCAACTTTTTTAACTTTGTCCCACAGTTTAACGGCATGCAGACCCGGATACTACTCCCTATCAGAAGAATGCGAACAGCAGGAAACCGCTCGTGGTGTATGCGTGATGACAAAGAATACAAATTATCCTTTTTTACACGAACAATGTAGCTAATAATAAACAAAAATGGCACAAAAACCGTCTTGCTTCATCGAACAGAATAATGTCTGCTATCCCAGCACGGAAACAACATAAACGAAATTCGAAGTGAGAGGTACAAAATTGGATTTAATGGAGAAAGCGACGTAGTTCGGTGAATTGAAGATATGGTGAAGATATCATGCATTGACAGCAAAATGAATAACGAAAAGGCAGCCGTTTCGCAGCCACGATGCCTATAACAGCGGTTAACGAGATAAGAGAAGTCTGTACAAGACTGGGAAATTGCGTGATACTTACCTTATTTTGCGCAGGATACACTAAGCTAATCAAAGAGCATCTACTTTTCAAGAGTTTCACTTCGTCCAAGGGTGCGGAATCTCCGAATTGTGGTGGTCGGATTTTCAAAATGATGTCACTTTTCGCATAAAGACCTGCTGCATCGTTAGCCGATACCAGTGATGCACCAGCTTTTTCGTACTCCTTGTCAGGCAGCTGGGCACCAATGCCAGCTCCCGTTTGAACTAAAACATTGAAACCTTTTTGCACCAAATTTTTCGCGGTCTAGAATAAAATTAACGAGATGGATGCAATACAAGGATACAGTTTTACGCGTAATAGACTATAATTAGTTATTATTTCGAAAAGGAAGCATTGATTGGTAATTACTTTACAAAACAAACATTGATTGGTTGAACTTTAGTAATCCCGAAATTATGTGGAGTAAAAACTACATGTCTGGAATAACACAAAGTCCCTCGATACATGACTTTACTTGGATTGCGATACCGCCATAAGGCCATGGAACCTCAAACATTTTTTTCTTTGTTTTTTTTGACCCACCGGATTGTACAAGCCCTTAGCATCTTATACTGTAAAAAAAACTATTGACACAAGCATAGACACATACAATGAAGGAATAATGGCACTAAGACTAATATGCGTTTTTAAAACAGATCATTATCAGTGGAAAAAGATTTATCACGATATTGAGTGTAACGGAATACAGAAATGGGCAGATGAACGCAAACAATGAACGTGATTGTCAAAAAAGGAACAGCAGTAAATGGATAGAATCAACGATACTTGACTGGAAAATGATCACGATAGAGTTAAACCAACGAAGACAACATACAAACATGGATGAGAGAAAGAGTGTGCATATGTGTAAAATATCCGTTAGAAAATGCTAGACAGATCGATATCGACATGATATCCAAACTGATTTTCGCAACAACTCGCAGAAAGGTTAGTAACGATTATTGCATGTCAAATAGTGATGTAGAGTTGTATTAATGAAATCATATGCCTGGAATCATTTAAATGATAGACAACAACCCAGCAGACTGGATATGGCACGGGGTATGTATGTATGTATGAAAGCACAAGCCTGATCCAGGCCAAGTGCCACACAATCAGAGAATGCACGTGGGCTAAGATACTGTCAGGTTGCCCAGGCCTAGACGGAGGGGGAAATAGAAATGGTAGTGAGACTACTGCGTGTTTCAGCATGCAGCTCACTACCGTTGGCCAATTAATTTAGCACGATCTTAGTCGCACAGCACAGAAATGCTGCACGATTGCAAATGGCACGGGGTAGTGTCCGGTAGTCCAGTTGAAGATAGATAAGAGTAAAAACAGTGAGAAACTGCTGTGCTTCAAGCTCACAACCGCTGATGATGCATTCAAATACAGTGTTACATGTGCAATACAGAAGAATTGAGGCATGTTCAAAGTTGTAATATTAAATTTAGGAGAAAGCCTAGAAATTAAATTATAACAACTACTGTTCCAGCAATATAACTGGCTGTTTTCAAATTATCATATATTCGTGTAAAAAAAGAGATTAAGATAATCTGACCTAAAAAAGAGGAACGAAGCTCGCTATAGTTATTCGGTTCCTCAACATCGATTACAACAAGTATTTCAATGTGAACACTTAATCTGTATGTGGCTGAATATAAAAAAACATCCTCGACAACATTCACATTATTTTCTATATTAAATCTGTTCGACAGTGGGAAACCCGACAGTATCTCAGCCCATGCGGTCTACTACTTTGCAACAATTTGTCTGAATTAGGTTTGTGCTTTCATACATACATTTATGAGTGGTTTGAATTAATTCTCAAACTGCGGTGTTATCGTGGAGTAAAAATGATGTCGAGTATTCCACGAACATTTCTTCCACTGCAAATGAAGCGGAATCTCGATTTTACTTAAACAATGACACGAAGTTCAATTATGCTGTTCATGCAAATCTACTGTTTCTCGAGACAAATTGATGAAACATTATTGATGCGATTTCAGATTCAAACAAGAAATTCGTGATGAAAAATATAAGCTGATCGAATAGGATTTAATTTCGTGCCACAAAGAGGTAAACAATTATGCTTGATTGCTGATTCAACAATTAATAGTTTTGTGATACCTATGGTACAGCATGGTATGAACGCACAAGCCCGATCCAGATAAAGTGCTGCACAGTCAGATACTCCACGTGGGCTAAGTTACTGTCAGGTTGCCCAGGCTTAGGCAGATATGAGAAAAAAACGACAGCATATGCAATCGTGCAGTACTTCGTGCTAAATTGATTGGCCTATCCATACAAGCTCGGCGACATAAACCTGGAGTACACCGACGAAGAAAAGGACCTCGGTGTCTGGATTTGCGGCAGTTTGAAAAATGGTCTACAATGCGAAACCGTTTACACAAGCGCGTCTCGGCTGCTCGGCATGCTACGGCTGATATTTGGACGTTTTCCCCAGGGTGTTTTTCTCTCATGATGAATACATATATACACCCTGTTCTAGATTATGCCGCACAAGCCTGGACACCATGGCTCCAAAAAGACATCTTACTCCTGGATCGCATATATCGGAGAGCTTCTAAGCTTCTCATTGGTCTCCAAAATATGTCATTCGCCGGGCGACTCAGACAACTGGAAATGAGGAAACTTGCAGAAAGGAGAATGGGAGGTGATCTTACCCTCGCATGCAAAATACTCACTACTGTTTCCCACCCCCTGGATATATTCCACCTTCGAACTTCCAGCAACAGCCGTGGCCATGGTTGAAAGTTGGAAATACCACATTCCAAACGAAACTGCAGCAGGTATTTTTATTCGGTACATGTGTGCTTTGCTTGGAATTCCCTACCTTCCGATTTGGTAAGCTCAAACAGTTTATCTATATTCAAATCAAAACTTGACGATTATATGAGAGCTAATCCAAATTTTTCCCCAAACTATTAATAAGCTATCATTGTCCCATTGATTTTGATTTTATTTATACTTATATATATATACATTTGTACCTATATTTTCACCCTGTGGTTACTGTAAAGTCAATTGCTTCTTCAACCATAAATCTTGAAACTTGAATTTGTGGATAGAAACAATACAGAATGTAAACGTTTGTGGTTGATAGATATATATGTATGTACGAAAGCACAAACCAGATCCAGGAAAAGGGTCGCAGTCAGAAACTGCACGTGGGCTGAGAAACTGTCAGGTTGCCTATGTCTAGAGAGACACAAAAAAGAAGCAAACAGAAATAGTGAGACTTCAGCTTGGTTCAGCATGTAGCTCACTATTGGCGGCCAATCAGTTTGGCACGAGGTTTGCCGGACAGCACAAAAGTACTGCACAATTGCAAATCCACACTGTGATACATCACTTCAGAATAGTTCGACAGGACTGTAAATAAGTGATAAGCCAATCGAGCGTCAAGAAATTTTGTCGGTGGAACCTGACTCAAGTTAAATTCAAAAAAATTCTTTGGAGTAAATACTTCTCTCATACTGCTAGCTTAAAACTCACAGCTGGCGTAACAGCAACGCGCTTTTCGTTCTGCAAGATTTCTTTTGGGACACCGATTGTGAGTTCCTTGTATGGTCTTCCTAAGTTAGAGGTCGGTTTTTGTACAGTGGAGGACACGACTGTTGCTTTGAACCGAAATTTGGTATATATCAACGGTTTATGATATAAAGGGCGGTATATATAATGCCCAGGGAAACGAGGAAAAAACATACAGGGTGCCATTGTTTCAAAATAACTCAGGTAAACGAAACATGGCGGTATTTTGTATGACCTTGAAGATAAAACAATTAGCGTAAGTTATAGCAAGAGTTCATATTCCGTTTTGTTGCATTCAGTTAATTTAGGTTTAGAAGCTATATGATCATACGGAAGGAATGAAGCAATGAAGAGCAAGAATTGTTTTTTGATTTATTACCGTCAATGAGTATCAGTATCAGTATCACAGGGCGATAGTCTACCAAGTCGAAACGAGTGCCAGATTCTTCTGGAGGTGTGCTTGAAAACACCCACCACTACCAGGATTGATTCGTGAATAACACAGGCGTGTGTTATTGTGAATGGAAGATGGGAGAGGTCTTATCACCGATAGGTGAGAGAGTTATGCATGCTGCATGTCTAATCGAATGAAAAGACAATGGTTCAGGTTCAGGTTGCAGTTTATTTCCACAAATGCGAAAAAATGAAAAAGTAACTCTTTTTTGTGTTTCGAAATGTTTTTCGAATATTTTTGTGTTTTTTGATCTCAAAAATGAGGGATTTAATCATAAGGGTAATGCTCCGGGAAGAGCACCTGCCACCGTTCGTCCAGCCCATGTTTGAACGCAATTACTGAAGTTGCCAAGATTAGTTCTGCGGGAAGTGAGTTTTCACGCGTTTACTATACGGATGCTAAAAAAGTGCGTTCTGGATTCGAGCCTGGTGTGCTGTTTAATTAGATTGATATTGTGCCCTCGTGTACCAACCAAAGGAGAGAACCGAAAGAAGTCATCGAATTCGAGACAACTTAATCCTTTGACAACCTTAAAGGTCTCTATAAGATCCCCCGTAAGTTACCTCCTCCTAAGTGAGAAAATTCCTAGTATTAATAGACGATTTTCATAATTGGTGTATGCTAACCTCCAGATTATGCGAGTAGCCAGCTTCTATACTTTTTCTAGCTGCACGATATCCTTCTGGTTATACGGCTTCCTAGCTTGGATACAATATTCTAAATGTAGCTCTACTATTACCTTATAGAGCAGTAATAGCACATCAGCTTTCCTGCAAGTGAGTGCTGAACGTCGTCGAAAGATTCCTTCCTAGCCCTTTGAGCCACAGCATCACATTGGTCAGCCCACTTAAAGTTTGCGGAGACTACGATTCCTAGGTCCTTAGTAGACTTTACCCTACGGAACTCCGTGTGAGCTGAGGGCGTAGACACAATCATGTTGCCTGCTAGTGTAGAGAGCAAGTGACTCTTATCTAGGTTAAGGGGAAGGTCCCACTTACCCGCCCATGCTGTTACAGCTTCCACATCACTTATCAGATCGGAGTTATCCGACCTATCGACAATTTTAACGTCGTCAGCAAACATATAACAGGGTGAGCGCAGTTGGTTGGCTAGATCATCAATGAAGATGAGGAACAGCAACGGCCCCAAGACTGAGCCCTGGGGAACCACACTCGTTACATGCGCACTTGCGGAGTAAGTATCATCTACCCTGACAGTAAAGGAACGGTCGCTAAGGAATGCTCGAATCCAGCCCAGAAGGTTCCCTGATACTCCTATGGCTGAAAGTTTGAGAAACAAGAGCCTATGGTTGACTGAATCAAAAGCCTTACTAAAGTCGAGATAGAAGACTTCTACAGCTATGCCACCATCCATCCTCTTAGTGACCTCGTTAAGAAAGCTCGACAAATTAGTCAGACATGACCTACCTTTCAGGAAGCCGTGTTGTGCGCCATTCAAAAGAGAGTGTTTGGTTAGATATGCACATATTTTATCGCGGATCAATCTTTCCATAACCTTACATAGTACACTAGTGAGGCTCACCGGGCGTTAATATTGACCGCCGAGGAAGCTCCTCCCTTATGGAAAGGTACTACAACGGCTGTTCTCCAGTCTAAAGGAAAGGTACCCTGACTGAGGGATGATGTGAAAAGTTCTGTGATCGGCACAGCTAATATAGGCGCTAGCAGTCAGATCATTCGTGGATGGATGCTATCGTGCCCTGCCGACTTGTTGTAAGCTAGGCTGGCCAATATATTCTCAACAATGTGTACCTCGAATGTAAGGTCAGTGCAGAGGGGGCGACCAGAGAGTACACATTGAAGTGATGACGCAGATGCATTCGAGTTATATTCTCGGCGTTGTACGCCTTGAAAATGCGAGGAAAACAATTGAGCCTTTTCAGTGCTTGCAATGACGGCTGATCCATAGTCCCTTCTCAAGGTACCTACACCTTTTCGTGTTGACCCTTTAGATTGAACGTAGCTGTAGTAACGTTTCGGATAGTATGGGCCTCTTGAGCGAGTCTCATTTGGAAAGAAATCTTTGCTGCAAGTATCTTGGAAACAGCTATGTTTCGCGCTTCTTTGTAACGTGCCCAAGTCACACATGAGAGAGTAAGCTTATAACTCCTCCATTTTGCGTCGCGGTGACATACGCTACGGGAAGCTGAGGCTGACCACTATTGAGGTTTACCTTTTTTGTGAACGGGTAAGAGAGTAACGAATCGATCCTGAAGTTGAAAGATGTTTTTCTTGATCTGCCCCCACATCCCATCCACATGGCCAATTTTTTGCCATGGGAGTAGCGCTGCTGCCTGTAATAGGGAAGCAGGGTCGATCCTATGGAAGCTTCGAGACATCTTAAGTGGGGGTTTACCAAATGACAGAAGTAACTGGCAGGCTAACACTACGTGGTCACTCTTTCCTAGTGGTGGCAGTAAGACCAAATTTTGTATACCGCTTTCAGAATTTGAGATAACTAGGTCAAGAATAGACGGAGACTGACCCTCGCGGAATCTAGTTGGTTCGTTCTCGTGTTGGTAAAGTGCATGGGAGTGTAGCCAGTCCAGAAAATCGTTCGCGACTCCTGGGGCATGTGAGGTTTGGTAATCCCAGTTTATTTCAGGTAGATTAAAATCTCCGAAGATTACAACACGTGGTGCTACGGCTAAAAGAGACGAGAGCCTAATTTTCAAAAGAGCATCTTCTTCCAAGCTAGTGCTCGGACTACGGTAGACGCAGCTTACAACTATACGCGTGCATCCATGCATTAGCAAGGCAGATATTATCTGAACATTCGTTGACCATCGTAATGGTACCAGTAATGCACCTAGGATTTGAAGTCCAAATCCGTTCGCTCTCGCTGCTGCTTGGTTCTGTTGCTTTTAATATGTCGTTAGCACGGCAAACCCAACTCCATGCAGTCTAGGCTCATTGGAACCTCTACCTTTCCAAAATATATGTAATCTCTTTCTGTTAGTATACCATTATCTGGTAGTCGCGTCTCTTGCAGGGCAGCCACGTCGACATTCAGCCTATTTAGCTCATTGTTAATCACGGCTGACTTTCTTACGCCCCTGATATTCGAGACGTCGTGATGAAATCCTGGAAACGGAACGGACGTTCCAGGTTCCCAGTTTCAGAACTGACATTTGTTGTTCAGTATTTCGATTCGCTGGTGCGGAAAAATACAGTCTGCTTGTTGGTTGATTCCTAATCCCCATGCATCCAATGAGGATAGCAGACCATGGCGAGACGGAACCTAATTGACGGGGGCTGCCCATCTTGAGGCGGGCGGTAGTCGTCCTAAAAGATAGGGTAAGGTGAGGCCTAAATAGTTACGGGTAGATTAAGCACAGGCAAACTGGAATCAGATGTCAACAGCTCGAATGGAACGCGTTTGATCAAGGTTCGTGAACGAGTAGAGCGACATCAGCACGACAGCTTCCTTGCAGCTTGCACTGCCAAACTGCACTCAACTTGACAGCATACCATGTTAAGCAAGCATTCCAAGAAGATTGCTAGACTTTTGAGTTTGGCAGTGGTCTGACGATGTCGATATGAACATGGCTGAAACGCGTGCAGTTGTCGTCCTATGTTCCAATTGGGCTCCGTATGTGGCGTTGGACTTTGGCTTTTTGAGGAGAAAGCCAGGCTCTGGCCATCTCCCGCACTTTCATGATGATTCCTAGCCATACGAAGCGCTCTGCGATTAGATGTTGCGTGATATTAGCCTTAGCATTCCAAAAGCTGCGGATACTGGAAATTTTCACGGAATGCATGATGGGATCAACATTGCCTTGGGCCTAACACACTTAAAACGGATCCAATTAGGTCTGTATCTAGGAACACGATTTTCGAGAAAACTCAACAGATCGAAAGATGAACAGAGCACTTCTCCTCTCTCAACTCTAGCGACGGGACGGTTGCCGACTTTTGAACATCTAGATACTCCCCCTAATATTCAAGAGCTCAATATGGCAATCGACCGCTTAGAGAATGAGAAGGAACCTGGTGACGACGGAATTCCACCTGAGCTCTTCAAATGCTGTAGAGCTGCATTATTACAAACATTTCACCGTTTGGTCTTTTCAAAATGCTTGATCTGATAGGCTGCCCCCCAAAGAATGCCAAAACGCGTTATTAAGTTCCACTCAGGCACGAAAGGCTCAGCCCATTTTAATGGTTCCGGTTCAAAATCCATTGAAATTCGTCGATGCGTCAAACAAGAGTATGTTCATGCTCCCACGCTTTCCGGCATTTTCGTTGCTCTGCTTCTGAAACATGCTTTCTGAGCGAGAACAGAAGGCATATGCCTGAGCACGCGAAGTGATGGCTAACAAACACAGCAACACGTGTCAGACTCATTGAAGACCAATCCGGATTAATTCCGAAAACACTTGCCTATAATCGAATGTTTTGGCCAATTTGACAATCTTTTTCAGTGTTTACTCGTGATAAATTCGAGATATTCTATAGCTAGCATATCAATCATTATCTTGAATATGGTCTGTCATCGTGTTCTCAAGTATCGAAAGGAGAGAAAGCTCATATAATTCTGTGGTTTTTTAAAGCTATATGCTATTTAGACCATTAAAATTGAATTAGACGTTTTGGCGGCAACTTAATGAAGAATGTGTTAAGTGAAGTGTCAGATTGTGATTGCGTGTCGGGAGATGGAACTAAATTTGAATAGTTGTCGGATAGGTCCTATGGATTATTCGGTATATCAGGAAAAGGCCAACACCTCGCATGTTCGTACGCTCGAGATTACGCAGTCAAAGTAAGGCAAGTCGGTTTATGCAATCCGGTAAACATTTTGGTTGCCTAACGGTACGTCCTATCGAGTGAAGATATGTTTTATTCAACCATGGTGTCCCAGCTTGCCCGGTATAGTCACGGCTGAGTGTTTGAATTTGCAGAGTATCTTCAGCAAACATTGAGGTGAGTATCGTATTAAAATTCGCCAGAGTTAGCCAAGTATGTAACATGCATGGTTGAAGGGAACCAATGTTTGACTCTCACGGATGTGTTCAATTTGCTGTTACATCTAATTTTACCCGGTCTGACATGTGCGTTTAACTCAGATAGTTTGTCTCTGGAAGAATTCTTGGGCGGACCCGCTAATCCTTCGATCCCCAACGGTAAGTTGTTGCACTTCCCCTATGATAAACATATAATAACAAAATTAACACCTATCATGCAACATGTTCTAACCATTAACATTATGCGCTTTTCATATTCACCCAGCACAAGGAACCGCTTACATGTTTTTCTTATGTAATCAAACGTTGCTTCTCCATTTCGGTGAGTTACATTTAAAAAGAATTGCAGGAAGTTGTTTGTTCATTAGATCATCAAAATGTGTCACCTCGCTATCTCTCTCTGATTGATAAACCATTTTCTGATGTTTTCCAGCCTCGACCGTTTACAAGGTTAACAGCGAAAAGTGTACCTAATGATATGATTATTTTTTTACCAATACTCGAGCTGTCAGAACATTTTGCACTGATAACGTTTTATAAATTTTTAGGAATTTAATATTTCAAACTAAATTTTATTCATGAGCAACAAGTTATCGGCATAATTGTTTAAATTATCCTGGACACAAAATAAGGTAAACGTGGACAATCAATGTTACGAAACAAGGATGTTTCCACGAGACTTCATGCAGTGGCTTTGCCAGAAATTTATGTTAGAAACGGAAAATTTGAACTATGTGCATTCTTCCAAACGGCGTTTTCTTATTTCATTTATTCTACCAACTGTAAAACTTCCTAGACAAATTGGCCAAGACTCACAAACATTTCCTCAATTAGTGTATACACTTTTCATTAGCATGGTTTTGGTGACTGTTGTGAGATTATCTCACATAACAACATGTGCGAGACTGCATTGAGGGCTGTATGTCAAAAACCATCAATGTCACCAGCGGCCTCGATCAAATTTCAGTGTCCCTGGCCTATAATTATCTTGCCATACATGAAGCCTTCCAAGTGTTTCCTTGCGAGATGGTACGTTTTGCTGATGCCATGAAAATTCTGAAGGAAATCTGATCCACTGAATATTGTTCAATGCTGAAAGAGCAGTTGGATACTCAGTATCTCTGGTCTCAAATAAATGTGATGCCTTTCAACAAAAGTAAATGTAAAATGTTGCATCTTCCTCACTCCCAAGAGCACCTCCAGTCTCTAATGGGCTGTTTTTCATCGGCATGCAATGACATTGGGCTAATAATCAGAATGAGCAAGACAAAAGTCCTTGGTCAAGGGACTATATCGCCTCCCATCATAACTGATGGGAAACTTTCAGCTTGAATCAGTACATCAGTTCACATACCTTGTTTCAACCATTGCGGATAACCTCTCGCTAGACACGGAGATTGATAAGCGGATTGGCAGAGCGGCTGTCATTCTGTCCCGTTTGAACACTCGTGTTTGGGGTAACCGCAAGCTGACTGTAAAGACAAAGATGATGGTATAAAGCGCGTGCGTACTGAATGCTTTGCTGTACGGCAGTGAAACCTGGACCACCCACACAAGACACGAACGGAAGCTGAATGCTTTCCATCTATGAAGCATCCATCGTATCTTGAACATATCGTGGATGGACAGAGTGACCAACGCTGAAGTGCTTTAAAAGCCGGTAAATAGAGCATGTTCACTCTATTGCGACAGCGCCGCCTGCGCTGGCTTATCATGTCAACAGAATGGAAAATGGTCGTATTCCGAAAGATGTATTCTATGATGAGTTGCAACTAGGAAGTCGACCATTGGGCAGACCGAAATTGTAGTACAAAGACGTTTGCAACAGAGATATGGAAGCTCTTGGCATTGACCCGGCGAGTTGGGAAGAACTTGCTTCAGACCGCTCACATTGGAGGCACTGTGTAAAGCGTTTTCTGCAAGCTGGGTAGGAGCAGATACAGCTCTTGGCTGAAGAACGCAGATCACGCCGCCGGCGTGCAACTGATGTTATACAACCGAGTTCTGACTTTCGTTGCCAGCGCTGCGGGAGAGATTGTTTCTCCCGAATCGGACTGTTTAGTCATTTCAAAAGCTGCATAACTTAAATATTCACGCGATTGTGATGTACATTCATGGTCGACATCAACCGAAGGAAGCCAACAACAACAACTACTATGTTTAATCGAATGCAGATAGTGCTCACCGCCCGCTTCAAGCTGGGCAGCCCCCAGTCAATAAGGTGACGTCTCGCCATGGTCTCCTATCCTCATTGGGTGCATGTGGATTAGGAATAAACCGACAAACAGACTGTATCCTTCCACACCAGCGAATCGAAATTATAAGCACGCAACTGTCCTCAAAAACGTGCCACAAAGTAACGCTGTAGTGGTATTGAGTGATTTCAATGCCAGAGTTGGTGCAGATTACGAGTCTTGGCAGAACTGTATCGGGGGGTTCGGTGTAGGTAAAACCAATGAAAATGGACAACGCCTTTTAGAAATGTGCACACAGTTCAGTCTGTTTGTCAGTAACACTTTCTTTCAAACAAAACCACAGCATAAAGTCTCTTGGAAATATCCTCGCTCTAAGCATTGGCATCAGCTTGATTTTATTCTTATAAAGCGCAATAATATAGGAAGCGTGCTCCTCACCAGATCATAGCAAAGCGCAGACTGCGACTCTGATCATTCACTGGTCTGAGCAAAACTCGAGCTTCCCCGCACGAGATTTTACCGCACCAAATAGTCTGCTAAACCTAGGATAGACGTCACTCGCGTGTGCGAACCTAATCTAACTCCACAATTCGCAGAAGCCTTCACATCAGAGTTCAACAAGACAACCATATTCGAGTCTGCTTCCGAAAACTGGGAATCGATAAAAAGCTGCACATGCCGAGTCGCACTTTCTACTTTCGGTCCGAAGAAAGCTCGAACGAGCGACTGTTTCGAAGCAAATCTCCTGAGATTACTGCTGTGTTGGATGAGAAACGTTTAGCATTCTTGAGGTTCAAAGGTATGCCAACTTACGACATTTAGGAGCAGCTAAAAATAAGGTTCAACAGACATCATACTGTTATCAAATGTATTTTTTCAACTCAACGGTAGGTGGTACGTGTACATCAGTCGTGAATAAATCACTGCATCATAGAGTACGACATCTGATTGCATCATGGCCACCATAACTCACAGGGATCTTGCCATTTTCGCAATGCTGCATCGCAGAGGAACAAAAATCTTAACGACCTCTGAAACTCACGGGAGTGTCCCGGATGCTACAGATAATAAAATATAGATTTCTATCAGGTTTATTCATTAGGTTTCCGGAGCTGTGATTAGGTAGGTTCTTCGTTAGCAAGCAACTATCAACCAAGTCGATCACGAATTTCACTCTCCACCAACGTTGTTGCTGTTGGCCTCATTCGTTCGATGTCGTCCATGAATGTGCATTAAAATTGCATGACATTTATCATGTCACTTTTAAGTCACGTTGTTGCCAGCGGTCTCTTAAGTTCATGAACGATTTGTAGCAGACGAACTTATCAAGCACATGAAGCAAAATGAGCTTCTGTTCATCGCACCGCACGGATTTTGGACAAGACAATCATGTATCACGAATCCTCTATTAACTCTTGATAATTGGACTCGAGCCGTGGACGATGTATACCCTATCCATGTTTGTTACTTGGATATGTCTAAAGCTTTTGATCGTGTTAGCCACAGCATACTGCTACAAAAATTGGAGCACCACGGGGTGTGCGGCAAATTATTGGCCTGGATACAGAATTACTTGATTGGTAGAGATATCAGGGTCCGTGTTTGTGGGGCACAATCCATCCCAGTAGAAGTTACAAGTGGCGTAACTCAAGGCTAAGTCTTGGGGTCAATACTCTTCCTGTTGTACGCTAACGATATACCTTAAATCGTACGCAGCAAAATCATTTTATTTGCGGATGACATCGAAGTGCCGACTAGCGTACGCGTCATAGAAAATTGCCAAATTCTACAGAATGATCTCGAAGCACTTCATAAGATATCATTGCGAAACTGCTTACCATTCAACAGCCATAAATGTTAAATGTTCGTAAATCATTCGAATTCACATACTCTCTGGGAACAAAGCAACGTGCATGAATTACGGTAGAGAAAAACCTGGTTGTGTGGATTAGCAGTAACTTGAAGTCTTCACGGCAGTGTTCTGTTGTATACAAAAGTCTAGTCAAAGCTAAGCATTGGTCAGAAGGATCTTCGTCAGTTTCTCAAAGCATATACTCCCAAGGATAATGAATACCTACATCAGACCAACAATGGAGTACGCTGTTCAAGCATGGTCCCCATCGTTACAGAAGGGCATGAATTTGTTGCAACGCGTATACCAACGCGCTACAAAAATTGAGACCTGGCTATGCAACAGGCCATACGAGGAGAGGATTGTAACTATGAACCTCTTTGACTTTTCTTACCGTTGTATCAGGGGTAACTTGATCAGGCAATTCAACATTCTGCATACAGTGGATCACCCAATTGTACACCTCTTCAATCAGCAAGAACCACGTTGTAGAAGATTGCTGAAAGTAAATTATTCCACACTCCAGGACGAATTGTCAAAGTTTTTTCTTTGGTATTCGAGTTTGTTTTATATGGAAATCTCTGCCCCCACATATCATTTGCGCATCAAGCCTGAACTTGTACAAGGCTGAAATTGACAAATATATGTTGACTAAACCCAACCTCGCATCTGAATACACGTGCTGACTTTTAATATTGGTAAAACATTTGTGTTGTTTTCATGCATTCCCCATATTTTTAATATGTGGTTACTGTTAATTATTTGCTTTCTGGACCATTAAAACTTTGAATTAATTTGAATTAGTTTGAATCAGCTTTTGCAAAGAGTAAACACTGTGAATCGGGTGGAACAGACCTGCCGCAGCGTGATCTGCGTTCTGCATTCAAAAGCTGTATCTGCTACTAACATGCTTGCAGACGACGCTACACCAAATGCATCTAATTTGTGTGATCAAGTGTAAGTTCTTCACAAATCGCCAGCGTAGTATGTCGATAAGCCAATTGATCGTAAAATAAGGATTTATATACACCCGAATTGCGATGTGAATTAAGACAGGGTAAACACAACTTTTTTCACATATAAGATTTATCTTTCACGTATTTTGATCGGTGATATGTCAATGATGATTGCAAACTTTATCCAACGTCCGAAATGATTAGTAAGTTTGCATGTTTTTCATTAAACAATTATGATTTCTAATCTCCGGCCGAAGAAAGATTCAGCTTCTTTTATTTGTTAAGTGCAGTGCCTTCTAAAAGTAATAAATCAGGTTTTCTGTCAGGAATGACACAATCGGGAAACCACACGAAAACTGCAAAATCATTCAGCCAATCGGTCAGAAACCTTGTGTCCCGTGAACTGATAACTACTTGAAATATATTTCCGTTTTATTCGTTACATTTTTTATACTAAATCAGATTTGCGGTCAACAATTATTCACAGTTCCCAGATCTGACAAACAGCCCTAAAGCGTTTGAGAAGTGAAAGTGCGGCGACATTGTGGAGGTTCGAAATGCATTGGCGAAGAGTTATTCAAAGTTATTCAAAGTTTTATACACAAGGAAAGTCAGCACGTGTATTCAGGTGCAAGGTTGGGTTTAGTCAACATATACTTGTCAAGTTCAGCCTTGAACATGTTCAGGCTTGTTGCGCAAATGATATGTGGGGGCAGTGAGTGCTAATCAGGAGCTTTCGAAAGATGCGCAGAGCTCCACACTGCGACGCAATTCAAGATTATAAAGCGCCGAAACGTTCGACATCGACAATTGTGAACTCGAATTAATCCAGGTTCCGGAAGCCAGGGTGACCAAGCCTGAACCACATACTCCATGGTTGGCTTCAAGTACGTATTATTTATTCGAATAACGGTTTGCTTACTGAAACTCTCGAACACGCGTTTTAGCAATAGCAGTACTCGTGACGTCTTTCCATAGACAGCTGTGACGTTATCTGACGGTTTCAAAGTGCTGCTCACCCACAAACCCAAGTCCATCTCCTTGTCAGTGCTTTCAAGAATATGGGAACCAAGGGTGTAGGAGTACTCGAAATGTCTTCCAACCATCAATACCTTGCATTTTCTGACATTGAAAGGTAGTTCATTTCTATCTGACCAGTCTTGTAAGGCATCGAGATTCAGCTGAAGCTCTCTGCAATCCTCAGTTGTACGTACTTGTGTCCACAGCTTGATGTCATCCGCAAATAACAAGATTTTGCAGCCAACAAGTTTAGGTAAGTCGTTGACATACATCAGGAAAAGAAGTGGTCCAAGCACTGATCCCTGCGGCACCCCATTCGTTACTGCAATAGGTCGTGACAAAGCACCGTCAACCCTTACTCGAATGACACGGTCGCGGAGATAATCCTCAAACCAGGCTAGTAATGAACCCTTGATTCCACATAGCTCCATCTTTTGAAGTAACAGTCTGTGGTTGACAGGATCGAATGCTTTTGACATATCAAGATAACAAGCGTGTACTGTGAGACCTTTGTCTACAGCCTGTGTCCAGTCATCGAGGGCGAGCAGAAGGTTTGAAAGGCAGTTCAATTCAATTCAATTCAATTTTAATGGTCTAAAAAGCATATAGCTTTACAAAAACCACAGAAAATTATGGAAATTTACAAATAACACATCTCAGTAAAAACGGGATTTGTTTGCTCACTGAACAGTTCGGGAATCAGGTAAAAATCCAAATGATAGAAACTGTTTGGAATGGCACATACATGTCCATGGGGTCGAGATGATTTGACGTGTGAGTTCAAAGTTATTAGGTTGTGGAATACATAGTCTCAATGTTCGGATGGGTCGATAGGAATTTGTCTAAGCTGGATTTGAATATATCCAAGTTGGGTGCATGTGCAACATTCGAGGGTAGGGAGTTCCAAGTGAAACATACACGTACAGAATAAAAATATCTTCGACAGTTCAGTCGCGAGTCGGGAATTAGTACTGTGTACTCATGACTCCGGCTGGTTCTTGGTGGTTGTCGTGTGAATAGTGTATTAAGGGGGTGGCTGGGGGTATGCAATATGTTAAACATTAGGATTAGATCACCTCTAAGACGTCGGTAAGGAGAGTCGAAGAGGTTGAGGTTTGCAATACGATCTTCGTATTGTTTGTGCTTTAAGCCGCACACGAGCTTCGTGGTCCGATGATAGATTCGCTGCAAGAGATTGATGTCTTTCTTTAACCAGGGTGACCAAGCCTGAACCGCATACTCCATGGTGGGCCTCAAGTAGGTATTAATTATTCGATGAACAGTCGGCTTCGTGAAACTCCCAAACACGCGTTTCAGCAGAAGCAGTACTTTTGACGTCTTTTCGTAGACAGCCTTAACGTTGTGTGACGGTTTCAACGTGCTGCTCACCCACACACCCAAGTCCTTCTCCTTGTCAGTTATTTCAAGAGTATGGGAACCAAGGGTGTAAGAGAACTCGAAGGGTTTTCCAACTGTCAATACCTTGCATTTTCTCACATTGAAAGGAAGTTCATTTCGAACCGACCATTCCTGTAAGACATTGAGGTCCAGCTGAAGCTGTTTGCAATCCTCAGTTGTGCGTACTTGTGTCCACAACTTGATATCATCCACAAATAGCAAGATTTTGCACCGAACAAGTTTTGGTAAATCGTTTACATAGAGCAAGAAAAGAATTGCTCCAAGCACCGATCCCTGCGGCACTCCACTTGTTACTGTAATGGGCCGTGACAAAGCACCATCAACCCTTACTCGAATAACACGGTCACGGAGATAATCCTCCAACCAGGCTAGTAATGAGCCCTTGATGCCACATTGCTCTATTTTTTGTAGTAACAAACTGTGGTTAACACGATCGAATGCTTTGGACATATCCAGATAACAAGCATGTATGGTGAAACCTTTGTCCACAGCTTGTGTCCAGTCATCGAGGGCAAGGAGAAGGTTTGAAAGGCAAGAGTGTCTTTTTCTGAAGCCATGTTGTTCGATTGCGAGCAAGCAATTATCTTCCAGGTGATTTGTGATGCTGTTTGCAACGAGGCGCTCCATCACTTTAGAGATCACCGGTAGTAGTGTTACTGGTCGATAATTGGATACTTCAGAACGGTTCCCTCCTTTGTAGATGGGGGTAATGATACCAGTCTTCCATTCACAGGAAAAGAAACCTTGGGTTATAGAGAGGTTAAATAAGTAGGTAAGCGGTGTACACAAAGAATAGGCACAGCTTCTGAGGATCAGCGGGGTAATTTCATCAGCTCCAGGAGACTTTTTCGTGTTGAGCTTTAACAATGTACGGAGGACACTGTCCGAGCTAAAAGTTAGTTGCTGTAAAACGTTTTCTGGCGAGATCACGGAGGTCAAAGGACTGGTTACGGTGTTCGGTGGACTGAAGACAGTGGAGAAGAATTGGGCTAGAACTTCGGCTGATTGCGATGCTGTCGTTGTTATTCCATCACATGTCTTTAGGGCGGCAACCCCTGGTTTTACTCTAGACCGGTTATTTATGATCTGATAGAGAATTTTTGGGTTTGATTCCATTTTGTCGAGTAAATGTTTTTGATAAATCAATTTGTCGTCAACAACAAGTTTGTTTACCTTATTTCTCAGCAAACGGAATGTTTCCCAACTTTCAGCAGTGCTATCAAGTCGGTGAGCCCGCCATGCAGCATTTCGCATAGTCAACCATTTCCGTGTTCGGCTTCTCAGTTTAAACGTGTATCCCCTTTTCCGCACCTTCGGAACAAGATGAGAGTGCATTTCAACTGCAATTTTAATTTCGTTTGCCATCCATTGCCACTGACCTTGTACGCTGTCGGACTCGAGACCAGGGTCTGTGACATTCTTCAATGTAGTATTAAGTTGTGAAAAGTCAATTTTCCTAATCAACTTGCTGGTATCACTTGTTCTGATTGCCTGACAAATATAATCAAACGTGATAACTAAGTGGTCACTGAGTCCCATAGGAGCTTCATAAGCGAGACTTTCAATCACGTACTCTTCGTTTGTCAGTATCAAGTCCAAGATAGACGGCGTATCACTACCAGAAATCGGGTATTGTCAAAAATATGGTTGTAAAGTGGAATGTCCTCCAGCAACTGTTGAAATAAAGCATTCAAGGTGTTTTCTGGATAGACTGAATTTCCCTTATAGTACGGCAAATTGAAATCTCCGATCAGAAGAAGTCTGCCGCCGTATCTGGTAGCCGCTAAGCGTATGTTTGCAACTAATGCTGAATTGTAGGCTTCATCGGCGGAGGGCGAACGGTAAATCACACCCACTGTACATTTTTCTTCTTCTGCTGTTACATTCAGGGAACACCACAGTGTGTCTTGTAGTTGTAAGTCTTCATCAGTGATCTCTTGGCATGACAAACTCTGAACGTGATATAGAGCAACACCGCCTCCTCGAGCCAGGCGATCGCGACGAAGTAGAGACATACCCTCAATGACTACTTCGTTGTCTGTTAAAGTTGGATGGAACCATGTCTCAGTTACGGCAATCACGTCTGGTGAGTGTGTGGTAGTTAGTTCAGTCAATTCGTGTAATTTATTTGTCAAGCATTGGGCATTCGTATACAAAAATTTGACAACCGATGTTGACAGCAAAGACGGTTCGTGAGACAGAAATATCGGAACGGCTCGGTCGGAATCAACAGGAAAGTAATTTACTTCGCCGACTCGGATAGAGTCGGCTGAATTCCGTTTTTTTCACCAGGTTTGGATTTTTCATTCTGCACAGTATTTAGACAGTCGGGATCATCCGGGTTGTCATTAGTTTCGAGGCGTCTAGGAATTATTTTAATCTCTCTGAGCAATTTGTAACGAAATCGCTTCCAGTGTTTAAGAACTGTATCAGCCATACTGTCTGTCAGCAGTGTCAGTTTAAGGGGGCGCGGAGCGTTACCCTCGTATTTCGGGGATGTCGGGATCCGAAAAGTATCGATAACAGCAGCATTGATCGTTTGGATAGTATCGCTAATAAATTTCCATTGTAGTGTATCGTGTTTCGAGTTGCACTTTGCGTCTGAACTGGCAGCAGCTTCAGGAACGTTCAGGATTATAAGACTACGTCTGTCACGCTCGTTTACGTTCCCAGTGTTCCTGTTTAGTGCCGATTTTACCCGTTCTGACCAGGGTATGTCAACAAAGATACGTGGCGTGTTTTGTTCACCGTCTTGCAACAAGTATGCAGATAAAAGTACATCTTCTAGTTCTTTTTCACTCTGCAACACTACCTTGAGCAATCTTGGTTTATCTTGGTGCGGCGCTTTGGGAGCACGAGTCAAGCGCGCCAGTGAAACCGGAGTGATTGTTTTTACACCCATCCTAGTGCACAGTTCCGACCATTTGGTCAAGTCATGCTGCTGTCTAGTCGAAAATAGTGTCTCAGATGCCTCTGGCACATTGGTACAAATAATGCTCAGCGAAACCTTTTTTGAGGCTGGTTTCTCAAACACAACACTTGAGGAGGACGGCTTTACTTTTGACTCGGTTGTATCGATCTCTTTGGTGTCTTGTAGCAATATTTCAGAATATTTAGTTGCACTAGTGATGTTTAAAGGTGAGGTTGAATGTTCTGGAGCCTTCGTTGTTGGCTTGATCAGTAGCTCAATTGAGTTTCTCATTTGTGCAAACTGATTTTCCAGATGTGACAGTCTACTCTCCATTTCAATAGGCCCTTTACAAACCGTCAAGTTTTTACTGTTGTTGCGGACATCTTACTTGGAATGTCTACAGCTAGCACAAACATAACAAACGGATGCGTATCTCTCATCGTTTACAAGTCTCACGCAATCATCAGTCAAATTCACATCACATGACACGTGTTGGTGAAACCCGCAGAATATGCGTTTAACCGAAACAGAATCAACGCTTACCGGGTCTTGACACGTGATACAGAGGTCACACTGAATCGCCGTCGCATGGGTACTTCTCACGGTCACAGCTGAATCGATTTTTTTCTTTGTGTGTTGTCGATTGAATGGTTTGACAGAGCTCGATGGCGAGATTTCGGCATTGAACAATATCCGCGATAACTTGTGAACCACGGAAGATAGGAAACGAAATACGGTATCGAAACCTGTATCGCACTGTGATCTTTCCAACGATATCGAAATTCGTAGGATAGTTAGTGTTGGAAAAAACTTTGTTCGCGTGAACAAAATGGTATTTCCCGTAAAAACTGCTAAGTTTGCCGTAATTCAACTTGCACAATCGAAAAGTATGAACTCCGATAGGTATTGTCGAGTGATACACGGAATACTTTAAATGGTATAAATCCGAGCAGAAGCGACGAAGTTATGACCAAAATTGTCAGAGCAACAAAAATTACGTCCGAAGCCGTGTTGTTCGACTGCGAGCAAGCAATTGTCTTCCAGATGTTTTGTGACTCTGTTTACTACGAGGCGCTCCATCACTTTAGAGATCACCGGTAGTAGTGTAACTGGCCGATACTTGGATACTTCGGAACGGTTTCCTCCTTCGTGGATGGGGGTAATGATGCCATTCTTCCAATCACAGGGAACAAAACTTTGGGTTAAAGAGAGGTTAAACAAGTATATGAGAGGCGTACACAAAGTGTAAGCACAGTTTTTAGCATTGTTTCGAATATTTGTAGCTCGGGTCGTTGTTGTAGCTTACTTGAATTTGTTCTCCGAGCTCGTTGATTTTGCATCGGACGTTTCGTTGCCAGACCAGGCAACATCTTCAGCGATTGTTGGCAAATTGACTGCTCGAAGTGGCACTGACGATGGTATTTGACCGGCCGACCACTGGTCACGTGATCGCATGTGATTGATTGATTGGCTGCTTTTTCAGTTCTTCGTCTCAGTCGCATCCGTGCGTAGATGTCGTCCAAGCTCACGTGTTCGTTGATCGATCGTTCACCGGAGTGCCAGGCTTCGATGAACTCTCGTGCTGCTTTGTTATTAGCTCGGCACAAGATGTGGCAGTTATGCCAGTCCATCTTGTGATCTTCGTTGTCGACGTGCGCTGAGATGCGAGACTTGGTGTCGTGACGTCGTACGGCCAGTTGTTGCTCATGGATTCGATCAATCAATCACATGCGATCACGTGACCATGGACGGCCGGTCAAATACTATCGTCAGTGCCACTTCGAGCAGTCAATTTGCCAACAATCGCTGAAGATGTTGCCTAGTCTAACAACGAAACGTCCGATGCAAAATCAACAAGCTCCGAGAACAAATTCAAGTACGCTACAGTTTTTAGGAATCAACATGGTAATTTCGTCAGCTCCGGGAGATTTTCTCCTGTTGAGATTAAGCAATGTGAGGAGGACACTCTCCGAGGTATTAGTTAGTTGTTGTAAAACATTTTCGGGAGAGGTAACGGTTTTTCGTGGGCAGAAGACAGTGGCGAACAAATGGGCTAAAACTTCGGCAGATTGCGATGCTGTGGTTGTTGTTGCATCACGTGTCTTTGGAGCAGCAACTCCTGGTTTCACCCTTGAGGTAGAGACATACCTTCAATGGCAACTTCATTGTCTATTAAAGTTGGATGAAACCACGTCTGGCGAGTGTGTGCTGGTTAGTTCAGTCAATTCGTGTAGTTTGTTTGTCAAGCATTAGGCATTCGTATACAAAAATTTGACAGTCGATGTTGACAGCAAAGACGGTTCATTTGAGCAGGTAATTTGAGTACGTGTCAAATATGGTGGGTAAATTACATCACCGAGTAATGACGGGGTGTAAACCGAAGTTATTGGTCTGGCCTCTTTGGATGATAAAATATGTGTGAGTCTTATTGGTCGCCGACGGCTTGAATCGACAATTAGTTTTCGGTGTGAATTGCTCAGTCCGACTCGATTTGAGCCGGACCTACGACGTTTTTTGATGCATTGATTTCATCCATTTGGATGGAAACGCTGCTGTCCGCTATCTCCGAACGGGAGAGTGTTTGACTTCATTTGGGTGGGCTAAGTCTAACATCCTTGGGTAGTGTTCGTTTCCCTTTTGTCCATTCCGACCTTACTATTTCAGCCATAGCGCTGGTCAAGAACGTAATCTTCAGAGGTTTCGGTCCATCCCCCTTATATTTTGGCGAAAAAGGTACTCGAAAAGTGTCCACAACAACAGCATTAGAAATATCGAGAGAACAAGCAATGCAGCGCCATTGTTTGACGTCGTGCTCTACGGTTTCCTGATTCAATGCTCTAGAAGTATATTCTGATACACCATGTAGTACTATACTTCGCCTTTGATCACTCGGCTCATCATGTGTTATGCGAATCGTATGCGTACGCTACAAGCGTATGACAGGTTGACCTCAGGGATGAATCGATACAAAATAGATGCGCGTGACTTCAACACGTTGGCGCTTACGCGGTTAATGTTGGGCCGATGACCTGAGTGTTGCGATAAGTGTCCACTTGTTCACTAACTGCCATTTCCCTACCACTCCCGCTACAATAGCAATGCAGTTTTATTTCATGAGATGATCATTTTTATAAATTTTGAATTGGTTATATTAAAAGTAATTCAAAGTTTTATTAAGGTACGAGGTAGGATTTGGTGAACATCAGCTTGTCACTATCACCTTTGAACATGAGCAGGCTTATTGAACAAGCGGTAAGTGAGGCAGAGAGTTCCATATAAAACAAACTCTGACAGCAAAGAAGATCCTTCGACAATTTGATCTAGAGTGTGGTTCAATTAACTTGTAACAATGAGATCTGTTGTCAAGTATTTCATGCAGATAAAATAGGTGTTCAAGAGGGTGATCTACTCTCACACCTGATACGACGGCACGAAAAGACAAACAGGTTCAGATTTGCAATCCTCTCCTTTATGGTCTGTTGTATCGCCATGACACCATTTTTGTAGCGCGATGGTATAGGCGTTGCAGCACGGTCATGTCCTTTTGTAACCACGTGGAACATGCTTGAACATCATTCTCGATTGTTGGCCTGATATAGGTGTTAATTATACGTGGGAGTATCTGCTTTGAGAAACGACCAAAGATCCTTCTGAGCAATCCTTAGCTTTGGAAGGACTTTTTGTATACAACAGAACAGTGCCGTGGAGACTTCAGGTTACTGCTAATCCACACACTCTGTTATTTTTCCTCCGTAACCAATGAAAGCGTCTGAAATCCCTGCGAGTATGTTTTACATTTTTTGATTTTGAATGGTAGACAGTTTCGGGAAAAAACGTGTAAAGTGCTCCTTCGTATCTGGACATTTTCACCGTGTGGTCGCATTATTTTGATATCCTGATTATCAGGATATACTGTTCATATACTTACACCTACGTGGATATTTTATACCTTTTTGGACTTCGATCGAAGTCAGCTTTTTGGATATACAACTATCCTAGCGGTATTAGATAATTCGAGCTAATTCGGATTTCTCGTGATTTTCCCATAATGAATCTACGCGTGCAACCCTGTTAATACTCTTCAAGTCCTCAAAGGAATTAACGTCATTGGAAAGATCTTATTCTTCGCCGTCGACTGGTTATATATTCAACATCGTGCGATCAACTACCGGAGCGTTTCGCCGGAATCAATTCTGATTTTGCTGCTTTTCGTCGCGTTCACGATATTCATCATCGATCGTTCGACAGCACCACTGCCTGTGCACACACCACTGAAAAGTAATGCACACAATCCTGACCGAATGACCCGAAAAGGAACAAAGCGCACCGAGCTGTATGTGTACGGTTTGCCAATAGTCCGTAAGTCGTAAGGCGAAATCTGTCATGTGTTACGATTGTTTTTCGAAAGTTCATGCTAAATGCGACAAATCACTAACTTCAGATTTAGTATCGAATATTAATGGAGATGCTTATCCCGGTGTTTGTTACGTTTGCTAAGCTTGCAAGGTCAAAAAACAGCGTCATTCTCGGAGGCGAAATTCCCTGAGAATGAAATTGAGACGCGTCTAAATGGACTGGAATCCAGTATGCAAAACCTGAATGAATTGATAAACAAGATCATATAGGCACCATTGTTGCCCGACTTAGAGGTTACTGCAAAGGAGCCGGTAGAAAATACATCATACTCGAACAAGCCAACATTTGCCCAGATAACCGCGCAGATGGTGACTAAAACGGGGAAGTGTTGTTTGGGACCAGTGACTCCTCGACTTAACGGAAACGAGAAAGGACTCAGAAAAATCACTACTAAATTGACCTACTCAAATTATAAAGAAAAATCCGCGGGTGTAAGCCATAGTGTTATATGTACAAACGTGACCGAGTCGCAGGAAACGCTGTTTGAAGCTAAGCAAAAACATGACTTAGCTGAGTGGCAAAAATTCTTTAGTCAGATGAGACTAGCCGCAATTACTCCTTCATCAATAGTTCGAATAAACCACCACATTGTGATCCTCGTCTTTTAAGAATAACGCTGCAATCTGCGGAGGACGTGGAAAACGTACTCTTAAATGCTTACCTTCTTAGAGGTGCTCCAGAGACTACATGTCGTGTCCATGGAGACTTGCCATAGTGGGAGCGAAAGTCATCGCAGAAATCTCGAGATGAAAGTAATCCAAGAAGTTTTGTAATTCTAGATGCTGCCGACGTACCATCTGAAGAAAAGTCTGAGCACGATCACAAACAGTGGAAATATCTAGCCGAAACAATAAGTATTAAAATGCCATACATACTACCTGTTAAACAAACTAGCTGAACTGAATGATCTCTGCAATCAGCACTAACTAGACGTCATAGCAATAACTGAGACATGGTTCCAACCTCACGTGAGCGATCGCGAGGTCTCTATTCCAAACATGACCCTGTTTCGGAGAGACAGCTTAAGAACAGGTGGTGGAGTATCTGTTAACCACCATGAACGTTTATACTGTACGGTAGTTACAGATACTGAACTCGATCTGGAAGACAGTTTATGGTGCAACTTGAAGCTTAACTCAGGCGACAGTTGCATCGTTGGTGTAGTTTACCGTTCAACGTCATCATTGGATGCTTATAACGAAAAACTCTTGAAATCAATGCTCTGCGCCGGAAAACAGCTCAATTCGCAATTTCTTATTATGGAAGACTTCAATCTGCCTCAACTATATAACCGAGTAGATCATCCACTCCTATCCCTAGACTACAAATTTCGCGAACTCTTCGATTACATCCCCTTATATAATCATGTTTTCGATTATACACGACAACGAAATTTGCAACAGACTTCTGTTCTAGACCTAGTCTTAACGTGCGAAGCCACAGCCGTTGAATATGTTCAATATCACCCTCCGCTGGGTCGATGCGACCACTTCGTTTTGCTATTTCAATACGTGTGCAACGCCGGTAGAATTGTTAAGCAAACAAATCGAAATTTAAAAGTGGATGACATTTGTTTGATGGAAACAATGGTAGCTTTCGATGAACATAATATAAATTTCAGTGATCCGGATTCGCATTGCTCAACCCTGACAGATTACATGATCAACATGACACATTTCAATTCTAAAAAATGTCCCGAAACATAATAGCAAAGAACCACACTACAGAATTCGCAGTAGGACTAGAAAATGGTTGACAAAGCAAAATTTGACATGGGCTATTCACAGGGTCTCCAGAACTGATTCGACGTGGGCAAACTTTCGCGAATTTCGAAATCAAGTCACAAATCTCATCCATGAGGACAAAAAATATCACCAACTTCAGCTGGCGGTAAGAATGCAGCAAAATCCCAAACTGCTTCATGGAACTGTTAACAACACTACGAAGCTGAAACCCGGTGTTTTTCCGATCATGACAGATAACGGACTAACTGATTCTGTGCTGGAAACCGCTAACGCTCTAGCCAATTTTTATTCAGGACTTTTCACACCAATGATGAATTACAGCGGTCAGAATTGTCAGCACCAATTGTGCCGGAAATTATATGCGATATATGCATCAGTTCGGAAATAGTGCAGCACCACCTACGCAAGTTGAATATCAACAAGTCCACGGGAGCTGACGGAATCACATCTGCAATCCTAAATGTAAGCGGCAGTCAACTGTGCGAAACACTTTGTGATTTATTTAATCACTCCTTGAGGGAGGGTGTTGTACTTAATGACTGGAAGCGGGGAATCATAACACCCATCTACAAAGGTGGAACTCGTTCTGACCCAGCAAATTACCGTCCTGTTACACTCCTTCCAGTGATCTCAAACATTATGGAGCGAATTGTGTGCGAAAGAATTGTGAGTCATCTCGAAGCCCAAAACTTGTTGTCTAGAGAGCAACATGGATTTAGGAAGTCTCGTTATTGCTTGACTAACCTACTGAAGACGCTGGATGACTGGACGCAGGCAGTGGATAATGGTGGTTGCGTGCATGCGTGTTACTTGGACATATCAAAGGCGTTTGATCGCGTGGACCATTCTATACTCCTGCGCAAGCTGCAAGATGTTGGTATTAATGAGTGCCTTCTTGCCTAGCTGAGAAGTTACCTTCTTGATCGCAATGCAACTGTACGTATCGATGGTGTGATGTCTGTGGAAATCGAAGCCACTAGCGGTGTCCCACAAGGTTCGGTACTTGGTCCGGTTCTCTTTTTGGTCTACATCAACGACCTTCCGAAACTATTCACAGCCAAAATGGTTTTCTTTGCAGATGATGTTAAACTTTGGATGCGAATCACGTCAAGCCTCGACTGTTTGCGCTTACAAAGTGATTTGGATATATTGAACAGCTGGTCGGAGCGAAATAAACTTCTATTCAACTTCCGAAAGTGTAAAATGTTGCAAATAGGCGAAGATTTTCCATTCTCATACAACCTTGGATCAAATAAACTGGTATGGACAACCAAAGAAAAAGTCCTCGGCATATGGTTAAGTCTTAAGTTTAGCATGCAATGCGAAGCAGTGTACGACCCAGCTAGTCGCATGCTAGGTATGCTTCGGCGTATTTTCGGACATTTTTCCCGTGAATCATTCTCCATGCTCATAAATACGTATATTAAACGTATATTACTCCGTGCAAGCTTGGGCACCGTGACTACAAAAAGACATCAAGCCGCTCGAGAGCAACTAAAATGGTTGCCTGCCTCCGCAACCTACCATATGAGAATCGACTTGAGCATCTTAATTTGGATACACTGCTTCACAGACGGGTTCGATTTGATCTAATCCTAACTTACAAAATAATGAACTCAAAGGCGCACCCTCTGAGGCATCTATTTCTCCTCCGGTCAAGCCATGTCACACGTACTCATCCATTTGCATTTGATATCCCACCCGAACTGCCATCGGTTCTTCTATTCGGTGCGCGTTTGTTACTTCTGGAACTCCCTACCCTCAGATGTTGTCCAATCATCTAGTGAGAGGATTTTCAGGAACAAATTGGATATATATATGCAAGATTCAAGATTCAAGATGCGTAGTAATTCCACCGTACATCCCATTTATATAACATGATTTTTTTCCAAACGAATATTTTTTTACCCATCATACCGCCACAATACATGACATGTTTCTGTAACTACAAAACTGTCGATCTTCCTAATGACTCTATTTATTTTGTATATATATTTATTGTTCTTATACGAATATCCTTTGGCGTTGTACAGGTACGAGCTTTTTATGCCATAAATTCTTGAATCTTGAAGCAAAATCCATGTTGAATTGTTGCTTGAGACGCCTATAATATTCAAAATCAAGGTACAGGTTCACTTCCTCTACGATCCCACATTATATGAGTTGCAGAGAAACTCCATAAGACCCAATAGTTTTCGGCAGAAAATGCATTTAAATTTCATTGGTGACACTAGCAAGGATAAAGTTAAACCAATCTATCCGGATCTATCCAAATCAACAAACTGATTGGAATAGTCACATACCAAATTTCTCATGTGAAAAATCTCCATCTTAGATAATTGTACACTACACTCCCGCGCAATGCTCCCGGTACTGCAGCCTCAACCTCTACAGAACAAGAGCTATTCAGAAAAGATAACGCATGCAGACTAATCGGGAGTAAAATACTCGTGTTACTGGTGAAGATCAGTTTTAATTGAACTGAAACGATTATGTTGTGATCAACCACATTACAGTGCTCACGCAGTCTGTCTTAATCCTTGTAAGTGCATACTTTGGACTACTGTTTTTGATCGAATTTCGCGTATTCATCTTCTCAACAATATCGATTGTAGCGCATGTTTCAACGATTACAACAGATAGATCGAACGTAAAATCTCAACCTTGATTAAAGCTGTCATCAATATGTTTAAACTCAACCCGGTGACAATCCTCTCTACCGTCTTGACGTGAGGGCATTTCTTTAACAAAGTTTGTTTTGTTAAACAAAAAGCGATTTTATTGCAGGCATGGGTACACGTTAATATATCGCATATGAAAGCAGTTTAATTGCAGGAATGTTGATTAATGATCAAATTTACGAATTTGCTTGTACAGTATTGTCACGTCAGGCAAGCAGCCTAGCTTTAATTGCCTTTAATCGCTTCAGCAAATTGCTTCTGAATATAATAGCAAAAACCATAAGCGCAACAAAAACAATCGCTGCGATCGTGATCCCTGCGATTGCCCCCGCGCTCAAGCCCGTTGAGGGAATCCTGACAATAACAATTTGTGAAGTGCCTACGGACGATCCAGATGCTTTTAATTCTATCAGCAATTCATATTCAGTACCTGAAAGGTAAGTGTAGTTTTTTGAGGATTTCAGATGCATTATTTGTGATACATTACACATATTATTGAAATATAACTAAAACATATCAATAGATATAATATAAATATATCCGCCGGCGTGCAAATGGCGTCAGTCGACTGAGTATTTCCAATCGCTGCGAGAGAGATTGTTCCTCCCGACTCGGACTGTATATTCAGTGGAAAAGTTTGTGCCGCATGAAAACATCATGCCACCGTGATATACATCCATCGTCGACATCAAACGAAGGAGGCCAACAACAAAAATATATCACAATAATGTCGCGCAGAATCCTTTTCGGGTAAAGTCAAATGGACATAAACGTCGCATTATTTCGGTGTACGAATCATTTCGAAGATCTATCACAATAAATAGCTTGATAATTTTATTTTAGATATCAAATCTTTCGGTTTGCAAATTTAATTGAAATTTGAAGTCATGTTTAATTATGATGTAAAACATTGTAATTGGATTCTGCAACTCTGGTTTCTATATTGATGTCATCAAATTTATATGCTGCACACGCGGACGATATGTGAAGATGATATAGGAAAATAAAACACACTAAAGAAAGCGCGAAATACAATATTGCATATATCTTGCATGCAGGACGGAAAACTGGTGCCGTTGGAACTAACCAGTTTGCAATTTGTCTGTGGTCACACAGCGACCGTCACATGGAAATTGTTTGACAGAATACAATCCATTCTGCCTTAAACGGTAGCCCAGGGTGTATGTATAAGAGCATTGACCTGGTAATTTTAGAATTTTATTGACGTCATCATCCTCGCGGCAAACTTCAACAGTATCGCTTTTGGTCACATTGGTTGTGAATTGCAGATGCTTCGATTCTAAAATGGATTTTTCAGTTTACAATTCAATATGAGGAAAAGGTATAACTGTATAGCTGCATCTCTTTTAATTAGTAGCATGATATTTGGTGGATAAGCCACATGTTTTAGAAAACTCGGATTTAAAAATAACCCCTCTAACTTGTACAAATAAACAATAAAAAACAAACTGGTCTTTGACATGGAAATCGTTATTATTACAAGAGGAAATAAACGATTCAATGTCCTAATTATGTCAAAATTTGCATCTGCACATTCTCTGCCTATTCATAAAACGCTTTAAACATTTCTATCCGTAAACAATATTTTGGTGTCGGTCTTAAAATTTATTTTGTATGCAATCCTAATTCTATGACCCATGAATTTCGGAATTCTACTTGTGAACGTAAATCTTACAGTTTGAAAAATATCCCGTCACACCTGTCTGACAAATACATAATGAAATGTTGTTAGCAATCACTGTTCTTAACGAATAAAACAACCCGAATAGTTAATTTAATGGAAAATGTACACTACAATTGATTAAAGGAAACCTTCCAATTCACTAATCAGTTTGGACATTAATTAATGTTTACTATCATCATCGATATATTAGCGAAACAACGATTTTATGTGTTATAAATGTAGTGTTCAATCTTCTATTATGGATCTTGCTACTACGTGTAATTAAATTGCTCGGCTTCTCGCCATTCTACACTGGTGGACAGTGAATATTGGGATCGATTCGGTTGAGAGCCTTCGTTATTAAATAACATAACAAATTGACTATTCTGTGATTCAATCAAAATAAACAGGTGTATGTTACGTGTAAAAAAATCTGATATCGTTTGTCATAGGGGTTTGGGTCGACAAATTAACGATCTCTTCGACCAAGTACAATATCCGACGTTGATTTATCCGAGATAACTAATCATCGTAAGTACTTGACAGCTTTGCACGTCATGTTCAATAAGTGTATTGATCATCCAAATGTTGACATTGACAGTCTGATATTACAGTGACTGGCAAGCTTAATAAAATTTGCCAGTTTCGAATATAACTGAGAAAAAATGAATGGGCCACAGAACAACACGGATAATTTGGAAATATATCTAATAGCCTTGCCGAAGCAGTCATGCAACGTTTGGAACGAATCGCTCTACAAATAATACCAATATATCAGAAATCGCAGCTCGGGTCCTTCGGCAATTTGAAATAGAGGTCGCACACAAACCCGTGTCAAAATTAAGCAACCACTTCAACAATATGAAAGACAAAGTTGCGAAAGAAGAACAATCGAATATTGTATACAAAATTACGTGCAGAGATTGCGAGAAGAACTACATCGGACAAACCGGCCGCAAGCTAAGCACAAAAATACACGAACACCAGTTAGCTGTACGAAGGCACGACCCAAGGTCATTGGTTTCAATACATGTTGATCAATTCCGACACCAATTCGATTGGGATTGAGGATTTTAGCCAAAGAAAACAACCGACGAGCGCCAGAATTCATCGAGGCGTGGCATTCAACAACGACATCAATCAAGCAGCACCTTCAATTGGCTACAACCTATGGACCAATGAAAACTGGATGGACAAGAATGCAACACATGAATTCCACCAACCAACGGGCGTGATGGCGAACGGACAGACGGACCTTATAAAAACCAAGGAATACCAATTTAAAGTCACTTCGAAAGAAGTTCTGCTGGTGATGTCGTCTAGCTTGATGACGAAACGTCCACCATCAACTACACAAGCTCGGCGAACACCATCTGAACAACAGCCTTAAGAAAATCATGTGTGTTTTCATTGCATTAGTTTATCAGACAAATTATTTTCCTTTCGGTATTTGGCCCGCAACCGTTAAACCATAGGATATTACTTCCTGCCCTATTGTATATGGTTCTTTCAAGTATGTTGCACTAAAATGTTGGAATTAGTAATAAATTTAATTTAATAATATCAATATATCCTAAAACACAAGGATTCCCTAAACTGTGTAAATCTTGTTTTGTATTTAAAACCAACTAACCTGGAATAATAGTGAGTTCCAACGGCAAACCGATAATGTGATTATTAGCGTCCATGCATCTATACTCTTCGACCGACTCCATGCCCATATCGTGAATGGAAAATGGGTGAATATCACCTTGGATTTGTAGGGCAGGTATCCTTTAAAATCAGAATAATGCAGCATTATCGCGTTCATATTTTGTAATAGTAAATTGTTAAAATTCATTTCCATTCGAATAATGATAGTGAAAATACCGTGAACTACCGTAATAAACGATCTAGACACATCTACAGTATGAGTCTTTTTTTAAATTATAGCATTTATATATTATTATTAGGTATTATTATTTTATAAAACGTGAGAATTGCAACGAATTATTGGCGTCATTTCTTTCTCGTTATATATTGCAGAGACATTCCAGTCAATCACAGGTGCTGCATTGCACCGATCTGAGGATTTAGCAAAATAGAAAATGAAGATTTATCAAAATAATTCATTCATCGGAACAACGGATTGGCTTTTTAATGACAGGATACGCATATGCATCACAACCAGGAAATGTTTCAAATGTTCATGCGTCTTTCTTTACTCAATTATAGATTCTGTCTTGAAACAAATATAATAATGTTCACCTAAATTTACGTTATTTTGGACGCATGATCCAATTTAGACCTTTTAGGAAATACAAAAGAAATTGAAACAGATTCCATTGGGCGGAAACAGAAAATGCCATTCCTAGGAAGAAATACAAGCAAATGATTCACTTTACTCTTGACGAAAATTCGCTGATATTGTGGAGAACTGGAATTCATTATTTATGAGGGCTAATCATGATTATTTGAATGACATACAAAACCCTTTCATCTAGTACAACACTGGAGCAAGAAGACAATCATAATCTTAGTTAACTCCGATTTTTTAAGTGTTGCGTGAGACATTTTTAAACCTTAACATCATAAAGAACTTGAGGATATCGGTTGTTTTTGATGGATCTGCATTTTGTTGATGTGAGCCTAAAGTGTCTAGCGCACCGATGGCTTGAGATGAAACCGTGAACACAAAATTTATTGGCAAATGAGGAGGAAGCAGGTGTTTTGTACATTGTTATATATACGTGATCGACGAATTTGCTATGTCTTATGTACGTGGAATTTTGTGATAATGCCCTCAACGTTGAAATTGTTGATCTCAAGGATGAAACACTAAACAATCTTCCAGGTGATGTGAAATTCTAGGGGCGTTGTTAATGCGCAATTGAGTGCTCAAATGCCTGTGCAAACAATTAGACGGACAATTAAACATGAGATCAAAAGATCACCATTGTAACGATCGGCATGGCTGTTGCAATCAATAACAACTGGAAAACGTAGCAAGCAAAACTTTCACTAGGCGTAAGATTAAGCTTGCTCAGGTGTGTCATCTTGCTACCACCCACAGAATCATTGCAGGCGCAGCTCGATAGCAAGCTCGATGCTGTTCGTCAAGATGTCACTCAAGGTGCAATCCATGTTAATGCTTTTCAACTGACAAGTGCACACCAAATGCGAAAAATAGAATTGAGGCTAACTTAGTACGTTACGAAAGCTTTCAACAAAATAACAGTATTACGGGGTGTGTTGTTTTGAAGAATTTAGTAACATACATTTAACTACATCGAAAGTTTCGATTTAGACATCCAACACTTTTATCCCGCAAAAAGGTGTTGACCTCAGTTATTTTGTTCAAACATTTATGTCATGCAAGCCCATCCTCATAATCAGCGTGCAATCTTGGAGAATGAGATTAAATTCGTGCACTAATAAGAACTAAAAGCTGATACATGGATGGAAGATTCAAAAAGATCCCATGGTTCATGCATATTTTAACGAATAATTACTTGACATTCGATTGAGTGAATATATTTTTAGTTTTCCCGAATGCTCATTGGCATGACTTACACCACACTCATTCCAAGACCGGCTTCAATCTGTTTGCACCCTTAAGTTAGGAAAGGACGATCAGGATCCGCATGCGCTTGCAATAGTGGAAGAATGGTAAACAAGTTGCGCTGTTAAGCCAATGTTGGCTAAGCTTGGTACGAGCAACCTGTCCAATCACATGTGCCGAAACACATGTAGATAGGAGTTGAACCCAAATGACTGTTGGCATGTATTTTTCAGTGGTCTTTCAATAAGAACATGTGTAAAATTTGGCTGCTAACGAGCGTTTACCTGACGAGTGTTGCAGACGAACCGAACGGTTTGGCACAATGCACTTCATATTCTCCCTGCGCAAATACGGCAGATTTCGTGACACCATTTACGTCAAATTTTGGATGAGCTATCCACGGACCCACATCGTTCCGGGCGATTAGAATAGGACCAAGTGCATCGGACAGCAACAATTGGATATTGTTTTCGGCCATTCCATGTTCGTTTTCTCCTTTACATGTGTAGATACCTTCTGTCGACGTAATCGCCCTCTGTTTACATTAAATTATTTCATTGTGTTGAATATGAAACGGCAATAAAATCAAATTACGTGCAATTGTTTAGCTTTAAATATCTGAGATTGTTGATGCATTTTAGCGGTTCATTGTCTCGATCATCAGTTCATTATAAGTTTGATAGCGACAATTTTGTAATCAAGGTTAGGTATAGTGTTTGTCTGGACAATCGAAATCACAATTACAAAATATATCATTATATACTACGACATTAAAATCGAAATCATTAACATCTATTATATATCAAAATAAATTCAATCTTTAGCAAATGTACAAGAAAGGTAACACAGCGCCTCTGGATGTTTGCAGGTTTTTGAAAAATTCAGTAATTTCCAAATCGATGACTCGTACCTGTATTGTTGGTTCACCAAAGTAAATGAATATTGCAACTCATCACTGGCCTTAGCTATGGTCACTTTTATTAATTTAAATCTATGCCTTGGTTATTTTTGCAGGGCTCGACAACCGTGAGCCTTGATGTAGAGAAATATTTAAAGAATTTTCTACTCGAGGCGCATTTGATATGAGCACAGAATGATTAACAGTACCGCATCTATACCAATGTACCCTAGCGGAAATATCAACCGATCAGGACCAAACCGCATCAAGGCGTGTAACTCTGTACGAGTTATGGTATTTTACAGCTATACGCTTTTTATATTACACATTGTTGAGTCTTGAAACTTGAAGTCTCAAAACATGCAGGTGACAAAGTGATTATATAAAAAACACGATCGAATTAAGTTGCAACTCAATGCTAGTTGTTATGCCGACGGGTATTTGAAACAGAGTAGCCTCTATATATAAAAGCTGTTAATTTCCACGTTATGTATAATGGGTTCTAGAGTTACATTGGTCTATTTTGTCAAAGTCATTCCGATGATTCAATATCTCTTCCTTTATTCGACGAGTGAACAAATTCAGCAGTTCTTTCGCCACTTACCTGACCGGTGGTTTAGATAATTGAACGAAGGTTTGCGGGAAGTCGTTACTTTTATTTAATCGGAAATTAAGCACTGCGTAATTTTTAACGGTTGCAGTTAAGAAGCCTTTTAAGAATGGCTAAGAACTTTAATGTTCTTGCTCCCACGCTATTGTGTATATTCGTTGCTCAGCTGTTGAAGCTGGCGGCCAACATCTCTCAACCATTTATGTCTGTGGACGGAACATAGATTGAAATTTCACGTTTTTAAATTACCTCTATCACGTAGTTATCAGTCTGGTCAGATAGTGTACCACCCACGATCCATTTGACAGTTGGCGTTGGGTCCCCGTTAAAATCACACTGCAATTCCACTTCTTCGCCTGTGAAAGCAATCACCGGTGATCTGCTTGACGATGCTATTGAAGGGAGCGCTCCATTGTAGGACAGAAAAGCGTTGCGAATAGTCCAACCTTGAACGTTCGACAAATTGCACTGCACGATGTAGGATGCTTGATTATCAAGATTTTGTAGAACCAACTCCTGAAAATATATAGTGGATATGTCCATATTATTATGGATCGTTGATATAATGTTCGTTTTATTAAAATATAGAAATATAATTTGGTGGTATGTCATTCAAGAATATAAATGCACCGAGAATTTCTGCAGCAACGTATGTCAGATATATTGGTAATTACCTTACGATTGTTGCGCAGCTCAACAGATTCCAAATGTTCTGCATTCATGCCATCCTTCATCCATTGAATAGTCACCTGTGAATTGGTGGATTGTGTTGCTTCGCAGGTAAGTTTCGTTTCCCGTCCAATCAAAAAAGTCTGTGATTGCGGCTCGGTGTAAAATTCCGGTTTCCCTATTAGGTTTTAAAATTGGCGACAATGTTATGAATAAAATAGGTTGAGAGTTGTTTGTTGTCAGTGTGCAAATATCAAACAAATGATGATTCAGAACATGTGCGTTATATTACGTATTTCTACGTGATAGTCAAAGATTCGACAACTAAAATAACCATTATTAATAAAACTAACGGCATGGCACTCAAACGTATTGAGATGTAAAATAAAATGTGAGAAATTATAGTAATTAAGGAGTATGTCAAATTTAATGATCATTGATCCCAGAATGAGAGACTCAGACATTTTTATGGTAGACAATGACGTAAGCTTACGATAGCCATAGGATAGCGAGGTATATGGAGTTCAAATATAAAATCTGACAAAAACCAATATGGACAGTCACACACCGCATGGATTGTCTTTAATTTATCAAGTTTAGAAGCGAAAACCACAAAGATTATGAGCGTATGATTCCTTCATGAAAAATATTCAAAGCGAAACCAAATTATGACCGACAAAATATTACGACGAATATCCTATCTAGAAAGCGGAATGCTTAACGCCTTTAAATGCTTTCCTTTAATTGTGCTTTAGCAAGTGATTTAGTCGATGATTTTCAGTATGCAATTCTTTGAATGTCGCGTTTCAAAATGAACAACATGTAGCTGGGCCTAGATACCGCGGAGAACGTTTGCTATACGTCGAACCATTTTATAACAAGCATGCGCTGGAATATCTATCGCATATTCCCAGAGATCATTCCGTTATGTTTAACTTAACATTCTATTCGACTAATTGGGGATGCACAAAACTTAAAGATAAAATGTGATTCAAATGACCACTGATCATCGCGAATTAACAAGATGCTATTTTGCAGTCTACCAAATTGTAAAAATGTATCGCTTTTCTACAGCTTTCTGAAACTCTTAGCTTCCGGCTCTTGGTTTATTCAATTCTCACTCCTGTTCTTTAATTTAAGTTTGACAAATTCCGAAATCTTATTCCGAACGAAGTTAAAGAGTCGATCATATATCTATCAAGATTGCTTTCGATTAAATGGCCGATGTAACATAAATTAAGACATAGGTGATACATTGTTAACCAGCCCACTGATCAGGGCATTTGTCTATATAGTCTTTTATTGTTCCCTCATTTCCACATGTAGATTGACAACATACACAATTTCAGAAATATCTTGATTGAGTCGTCTTATCTCCATATATTACACGGTTTCACGAATATTGGTTTGATCCAGAAGCCGTCATATGACTTGCGCAATGGGGCGTAGGAGTTTATATGGTTTTTATCTCCACCTGATGACGGCAAACAGCCAGAAACCGGTAGTGGAGTGTAATTTCGGGGGATGTGAGCAACACATAACTTTATTAACATTTAAGCATCACGCCATGAATATTTGGAAAGCCATAGAAGCTTCATCAGATTGAAAACATAATCAAAAAGGATCTAGTACAAACTTTGTTTCCATTAAGAATACAAGATCGGTCTCAAACATATATCGCTCAATCGCCAAGAAAATTTGTTGGAGTGTGAGCAACGTTGTAAACTAACAATAATCAATTATACTGAAGAAAGGCATTGCAACACAAAGGGTTGGATTATTTAATTTTAATAAATGAAAGGAATCATTTCAAATTTATTAAATCCTACCCAGTGTTCAAATTAATCCCTTTATTTCTATTCATGCAATTGTCTGGCAGCTCTGAAAATGTTGTGACCAGATTTTCTCTCTAATTTTCTCTGGATAATTTCACTTTAATTAATTTAGAAACATTTTTGTATTACGTTGAAATTCTTTTAACCAAAGGTTGTTTGTTTGAATATGAATTCGATGTTGTTACTGTTATTAATTGTGATTAATTTGTTGTTTATACTCACCATCAACATGTACCAAGTAGTTTACATCAGGTAACCCCGGATACGTACAACTGTACGTTCCTTCGTGTGCAGCTTCGGCTTTCGACACGAAGAGTTCCGAATCACGTTGTCTGAGTGTAGTCTCGGGAAGATTTGCCTGGCGAAAGGAGGGCAGATCAAAAGTATCGTAGAAATGGATATTTTTATCACCAAATAAAAATTCTATTAGTCTCTTTTGAAAGGCTTATTTAACCTGTGGTGATGATGTATGCGGGTATAAGTAAATAATACCTATTTTATATTAAATATTACATACAATATAAAGGTTTATAATCAGCGCAGTCACGCGGTGGTTATAAACTCATTGTGATACAAATCTATTTTCAGAAGATATATGTAATGAGTATCTAATCTAAAACAAAATTGAGTCTAGATATATAGAATGGATGTGCGGTAACCAAAACTAACAAGTTTCAGGTCAGTGCTCTGATTAGTTACTCTGTTATCTAAAATATGCATGTTTGATTTCTTGTTTTGTGCGTATTAAGCGCACTAGACCAATCGCCTTTATCAAAAGCTGTGGGACTCTTTGGATAACGCGATTAGCGTTGGACAGATTGACTTAAGCGATGAATCGGGAAACAATTTATTAGTCCATATTAAACGTCTCGCTGATGTCGTTAATTGTGAACCGATGAACACAAACGTTTGGTGTAAAGTGCCGATGTTTAAAATCTAGCAAATTATGTCATCAGCTAAAATGTTGGCATAATGAACCGGAAGTCTATCGATAATTTAAGCAGTTTGTCTGATGAACATTATGAGCAAAACGTGTTTTCTCGCAGCTATATTACGAATTACATTGTATATTGTCAGAAAAGGACGACCAGTTATGCGTGCAACCTTATTTTCAAGGATGGCTAGAAATTAAATGCCTCTGCACAAAGGTCACATAATCATCACTGTCATACATGATTGTAAAGAATGAAATTTCAAAAAAATGCAAATTCATATTCCTCAATATACTGAAAAATAATTGTGAATGTGTGCTATTCGCCACCAGCTTTAAATGCATTCATATTTAAAATAGCTGGAACAATTTTATTTTCCATTTGAACTAAGTTTCCTATACAAAGCATGCATGATACAGTCATCAAAATAACTATACTCAATATATTGCATATTTATTTAACAAAATTTCTGTTCGCTTGAAATATAGTAATTTACTTGCAACAAGTCCAATGGGGTTGTTGTCCCGATCTTAGTGAATCTCCAAGTAGGAGTGATTTCACTTGGTGATGTTGCTAGACATGAAATTGAAAATGGCTGATTGTCCTGGACCGTGCGCTCCGACTCTGTGCGCTCCACAATTTTAAGCGGAATGTCGATGCGTGTGTCAGGTTGCGTAATCTCAATGTCGCTTTCGGGGCCTTCTGCACTCGCGGCTAATGATTCACCGCTGACTTTGCATTTGAAATCCAGATTAAATATGCCATCAAACTTGTTTACAATTAGTAATTTTCCTGTAGAAATTGAAATATTTTGTTATGAAAAATCTAAAAGTGAGTTTATATTATCACAAATAACCAATTACATTCTGTGTATTTGTCTGCATATAAATTAAAGATAGCTCAAATGTAATCGATTATGAACATGTTTAAAGGGTTCTTTTTCATTCGCAAAATGTTGTTTGAATGACATAACCATAACATTGAAGCCAATGTATAATAGGGTTCTTCCAACGAACCAAGACGGTCAAAACAGAATCACATATTGCTCACTAGTCAATCGGTCGAGGCTTTGATGGTTGCCCAGTGTCACACGAATCATTGAAGCTAAGCTTACTGCATCTAGCTGAAAATATCCAACAGCAAGAAACTGCTTGTGTTGTGTATGTGTGGATGATGTAAGCAACACATCAGCGCCTCGAACAATATAAAAAAGCAAAGTGATCATCTGTTTTAACTTTGTGGAAAAACAAACATGTTATATCTTATTATTATTAGATTCATAACATAAAGTGCCAAATTCATTGATGTTGATTGCAACCTAGATATACATAAGCTAAATTTGAATAAAAATTATAAGAAAATCATTGAAACTCAATTTTTCTCTCAAATGAGCTATTTTAAATATATCTGCTTAGGATACATCGAAAATGCCCAAGTCCATGTCAAATGTGTGCATGTAAATTTATACCTTTTTCATTTATTCTGGCCCAAGGAGGTATACCATCTCTTCGTATAGGTGTAACGCCAGTGAACCATGTTATATCCAATCCGGAGACGTTGTCTTCATCCAGGCATCTGAGCAAAATATACGCGCCGTATTGTATCGATTCCCTAACTCCCTGGCTAAAAGCTTCAAACGAAAATGAAAAGATGAAAAACACAAAAATGTGAATTTGTACGTCGAAAGTGTAATCTTTCCTACAGAAGCAAATTTCTCTCATTATTAATAATAATAAAACTCGCAATGATCACTCATTCAGATTCTTAGGTAATAATTAAACATACACAAACGCGTTGAAATAGAATGGCGTTTAGAAATCGGTTCAAGGTAATTCAAGGTTTTTAATGGTCTAAAAAGCAACAAGCTTAACAACAACCATAGGATGGTGAAAATTGAAATTTAAGTGTATAAACAATATAAGAAAATAGATTAAACAGTATATAAGTGTTCTGGTAGGCAGAACTCTTCATTCCAGAGCAGAAAGCGGTGTGAAGACTAACACCGTAATAATTCTGGTTTTGAAAATATTGCATTTGAATCGTTCAAATGTCGACTAAACCAGGAGCAGTCGAGCAATATGAAATTCGTCAATGCAAATAAAACGAGCATAATGTGGTAAAGGCATAAATCCTATCGGTTTGCACGAAATCGATTAAAAAATCAGAAATTAAGGGCAACCGGGAAAGACGTGTCTTGGTTTGGCTTTATCAGATTGACGTGTGTTTTGTTATTTGTCTTAAGGGTAATACGCCTTTGAGCAATCGGCTTTCTCTTGTGTTGTGGGATTCGTAGGTGCACCCGATTTTCAAGTTGATGTGAAGCGCTGAGGTAAACTGATTATTGTTAGACTGATGAACCAGTAATTTATTTAATTTGCCACGTATTCGCCAACTGCCAGTATTTGACCTGACATGCACTGAGGTAATCAATCCCGGCTTCGCCCACCTTAAACAGTTTGATGCGCTGTGTAGCTGCAACGTGTAAACCACACAAGTCCTTGTCATATTCTCATCACAATTACTAGCAATCCTCCATTTCATAATTAGTTCACATCATTTATTTATGGCAACATTTAAGGGCATCTTTTTGGCATTGCAGATAGTTTTCAAATAGCGTATAAGATTTGGATTTTTGGTGTATGTTAACTCACTAATCGGCAGCACAATCGTCGGATTTGAGACAGCTTGACCAAATGAGCCTCGAACGTAACACACAATTTCCTTTCTTCCGGTTGGCTTTCCGACATCAATCGAAATAACATAGCCGGATGCGCTGGCTGAATGTGTTACACGAAATTCTTTGGGTGCTTCACCATTAACCGTCCATGTAACGGTGAGTGCACTAAAATGTATTGATATTTTTTCATGACTGAGTGTTGAATTAAATAATAAATAAATAATAATAAATAAAAAAACGATATCCAACTCGCATGGGTACACAGCAGAAATGAACACCATACACGCAAAACAAAAGTGAAAAATTGAAACGATTCATCAACTGGGTGAAGCATATGGTCGTGTATTATTCCAAGACTTGCCTGTAGAGTCCATTGTACCGAATGAAGAAGTCAAATGTCCTTGGTTCATAAATGTGTATCAATGATGGATTTTCAATTGATATAACGTCTTGTACTGAGAGAAAAATGGAAACTTTTTATTGCTGAGTTGGACTTCAGAAATAATCATGAATAGCGAAATATAAATAAATGTTGAATAGAACCTATGGCATATAATGTAATATCTATTAGAAATTTAACGTGGACTCACTATTTTGACTGTTGACAATAGTCAAAAAAATGACCAGCGATACGAAAAGCATGTTCTTTTTCAATGTGTTACTGGCCTGAAATGAAATGTTACAATGAGCACCTCTTACCGTTAACAAATATGTTGATCAACTATGAAATGATTTGGAGAGAAAGACCTTATTTTATATCTTTAGAGAGTGTGGTGACCTTATTGCAGCAAAAGATATGCCTTTCATCATCATCATCAATAACGCAATCCAACACATTCCAAATGAAGCAAAGCTACTAAAGAAAGTTCACAATGATTTAGTATACGTTCACCGCGTAAACCTGATAAACAACACGTTCAAAAACAAAACCGGAGAGGTGTGCATAATGGCAAAAATACGGAAGTTTAGTGAATGGCCAAATTCCGCACTTACTACTATGCACCATATATGGCTATGCCTGAAACTTTCGCGCCAAAAAATTTAAACTTGACACGTAGCAATATTTTTTTAGACCTAATTTTCATTGATTAAAATAAAATCATAAAATTGTAAAAACGCTCACAATAATCGCTAGTGAAGTTGTGGTTGACCTCCTTCAGTTGATGTTGACCATATATGTACATCGCATGACTTTTCATGTTCTACAGCATTTTGAAAGACTTAACAGTCCGATTCGGAGGAACAATATATTCGGCAGCGCTTGCAACGAAAGTCAGTTTTCGGCTGTATGGCGTCAGTTGCACGCCGGCGGCGTGATCTGCGAGCTGCAGCCAAGTGTTGTATCTGCTCCTCCAGAGGTTGCAGAAGACGCTTTACACAATGCCTCTAATGTGAGCGGTCAAGAGCGAATTTTTCCAACACGCTGGGTCAATGCCAAGAGCTTTCATATCTCGTTTGCAAAAGTGTTTGTACCGCAAGTGCGGTCTGACCAATGGTCGACTTCCTAATTGCAATACACCCTAGAGTAGATCTTTCGCAATACGACCATTTTCCATTCTGTAGACATGACCAAGCCACCGCAGGCAGGGCTGTCGTAATAGGGTGAACATGATCTGTATAATAGCTTTTAAATGCACATCAGTATCAGTCACTCTTTGCATCCACTATGTGTTGAAGATACGATAGACGCGTCGTAGATGGAAGGCATTCAGCTTCCGTTCGTGTCTTGCGTGGGTGGTCCAGGTTTCACTGCCGAATAGTAAAGCATTTAATACGCACGCGCTGTATACCATCATCTTTGTCGTTACAGTCAGCTTGCGGTTACCCCAGAAGCGAGAGTTCAATCGCGACAAAATGACAGCTGCTCTACAAATCCGCTTATCAATCTCCGTGTCTAGCAAGAGGTTATCTGCAAATGTTGAACCAAGATATGTGAAATGATGTACTGGTTTAAGCTGACAGTATTTAAAAGTGATGATTGGAGGCGACACAGTCCCTTGACCAAAGACATTGGTCTTGCTCATGTTTATTCTTTGCCCGATATTTTTGCACACCGACGAAAACCAGTCCATTAGCGACTGGACGTTCTCTTGAGAGTGAGCAATAAAGGCTGCATTGTCGGCAAACAGCAGGTCACGGATTAGCACATTTCGGGCCTTGGTTTGTGGTCTCAACCGGTTCAGGTCGAAAAGCTTGCCATCAATTCGCGTGTGTAGGTAAATGCCTTTTGTCCTCGTCCTAAAAGTGTGCCTCAGAAGCTCAGCAAAGAAAATGCCGAAAAGCGTGGGACCAAGAACACACCCTTGATTGACGCCTCGGCGAATTTCGAAGGCTTCTCAACAGAAACCGTTAACATGGACCGTGGCCATCATGCCTTATAGGAACGAAATAACGAGTTTGAGCAGCCTCGGTGCTCAGCCTATCAGATCGAGCATTTTGAAGAGACCCTCCCAGCTGACGAAGTCGAATGACTTCGTTAAATCAATAAAAACTGCGTGTAATGGCATACGCTGTTCCCGGCATAGGCTGTTGACGACACTTTTCTTGATGTTGTCTCTCTTTCGGAACCCACATTGAGATTCGGAGTAAATTCTATCTGCTAAAACTTGTAGCAGGATCTGTAGTAGTGTGTAAGGGATGGGAATGTGAGCAACGAATTACTTTGGTCATTCATAAGCGATTTGAGTGCTTTGACCAAGAATCACTTTGTGATTCTGTGTCTGAACATCGTGGTTCGTTGTACGAACCTTATATAACAGTGCCATACAAGAATAACTTTGTTTACCACTTTGCCACTTTTTCAAGGCTCACTGAACCTGATCTTACTATCTCCACCTGACGACGGCAAACAGCTAGAAACCGGTAGTGGTGTGTAAGGGATGGGGATGTGAGCAACAAATTAATTTGGTCATCCATAAGCTCCTCAAGTGCTTTGACCTATAATCAGTTTGTGACTCCGTGTCTGAGCATCGTGGTTCGTTGTACGAACCCTATATAACAGCGGCAAACAAGCATAACTTTGTTTACCACTTTACCACTGTTTCAAGTCTCACTACAGCCAACAAGCCCTGTGCAGCCCGCAAACATGTGCGTACGTGTCACTAGATCCATTGCACCGACGAAGAAAAAAATCGATTCAGCTGTGACCGTGAGAAGTACCCATGCGACGGCGATTCTGTGTGACCTCTGTATCACGTGTCTAGACCCGGTAAGCGTTGATTCTGTTTCGGTTAAATGCATATTCTGCGGGTTTCACCAACACGTTTCATGTGATGAGAATTTGACTGATGATTGCGTGAGACTTGTAAACGATGAGAGATGCGCATCCGTTTGTTATGTTTGTGCTAGCTGTAGACATTCCAAGAAAGATGTCCGCAACAACAGTAAAAACTTGACGGTTTGTAAAGGGCCTATTGAAATGGAGAGTAGACTGTCACATCTGGAAAATCAGTTTGCACAAATGAGAAACTCAATTGAGCTACTGATCTAGCCAACAACGAAGGCTCCAGAACATTCAACCTCACCTTTAAACACCACTTGTACAACTAAATATTCCGAAATATTGCTACAAGATACCAAAAAGAACGATAGAATCAAGTCAAAACTAAAGCCCTCCTCATCAAGTGTTGTGTTCAAGAAACCAACCTCAAAAAACGTTTAACTCAGCATTATCTGTGCCAATGTGCCAGAGGCAACTGAAACACTATTGTCAACTAGACAGCAGCATGACATAGCTAAATGGTCGGAACTGTGCACTAGGATGTGCATAAAAACGACCACTTCGGTTTCACTGACCCGCTTGACACGTGCTCCCAAAGCGCCGCATCAAGACAAACCGAGACTGTTCAAGGTAGTGTTGCGAAATGAATTGGAACTAGAAGATGTACTATTATCGGCAAGATGGTAAAGAGAATACATCACGTATCTTTCAAAGTAATTCAAAGTAATTCAAAGTTTTAATGGTCCAAAAAGTAAATACTTTACAGTAACCACAGATTAAAAATATAGGGAATTCATAAAAACAACACAAATGTTTTATACACATGGAAAGTCAGCACGTGTATTCAGGTGCAAAGTTGGGTTTGGTCAACATATACTTGTCAAGTTCAGCCTTGAACATGTTCAGGCTTGTTGCGCAAATGATATGTGGGGGCAGGGAGTTCCATAGAAAACAGACTCTGACAGCAAAGAAAAACCTTCGACAATTTGATCTGGAGTGTGGAATAATTAACTTGTATCCATGCGATCTGCTACCACGTGCTTCTTGCCGATGAAACAGGTGTTCGAGTGGGTGATCCACTGTATGCAGAATATTGAAAAGCAGGATCAAGTCACCCCCGAGACGACAGTACGAAAAGTCAAAGAGGTTTAGTGTTGCAATCCGCTCCTCGTATGGCCTGTTGCATAGCCCGGTCACCTGTTTTGTAGCGCGGTGGTATACCCGTTGCAGCAAGGTCATGTCCTTTTGTAACCATGGGAACCATGCTTGAACAGCATACTCCATTGTTGGTCTGATATAGGTGTTAATTATACGCGGGAGTATCTGCTTTGAGAAACGACCAAAGATCCTTCTGAGCAATGCTAAGATTTGGCAGGACATTTTGTATACAACAGAACAGTGCCGTGAAGACTTCAGGTTACTGCTAATCCACACGCCCAGGTCTTTCTCTTCAGTAACCCATGATAGTTGCTGAGATCCCAGAGAGTATGTGAATTCGAATGATTTACCGACGTTCAACATTTTACATTTTTGGATGTTGAATGGTAAGCAGTTCCGCAAGGACCAATTATGAAGTGCTTCGAGATCTTTTTGGAGAATTTCGCAATCTGCTATGGTGCGTATGCTAGTCCAGACTTTGATGTCATCCGCAAATAAAATGATTTTTTGAGTACGATTTCAGGTATATCATTCGCGTACACGAGGAAGAGTATTGGCCCCAAGACTGAGCCTTGAGGTACGCCACTTGTAACTTCTACTGGCCTTGATAGTGCCCCATCAACTCTATCCCTTATAACTCTACCAGTCAAGTAGTCCTTTATCCAGGCCAATAATCTGCCGCATACCCCGAGCTATTCCAATTTTTGTAGCAGTATGCTGTGGTTAACACGATCAAGAGCTTTAGACATGTCCAAGTAACACGCATGGATAGGGCATCCATCGTCCACGGCTCGAGTCCAATTATCAAGAGTTATGAGAATATTGGTGAGACAGGAGTGTCTTGTCCTGAATCCGTGCTGTGCGATGGAAAGAAGCTTATTTTGTTCCAAGTGTTTGATAAGTTCGTCGGCCACAAGTCGTTCGAGAACTTTAGAGACCACTGGCAACAACGTGACTGGTCTGTAGTTAGACGCATCAGATCGGTTCCCTCCTTTGTATATCGGAGTGATTAGTCCACATTTCCAGTCATTAGCAACCGTGCTACAACTCAAGGACAGGTTGAAAAGGTCAGAGAGTGGTGAGAATAGAGCATGGGCGCATTGCTTTAGGATGAATGGTGTTATTTCATCAGCACCTGGGGATTTTTTTGTATTTAACCCGCGTAGCTTTACCAGGACACTCTCGGGTTTCACAACGATTTCGTGTATTGTATTCTGCGACCTGAATGCAGGTATATCGTAGGATACGCGCTCGTTGGGGTAGAATACTCTAGAGTAAAATTGAGCGAACGGGTAAAATCGGCACTAAACAGGACCACTGGGAAAGTAAACGAGCGTGACAGACGTAGTCTTATAATCCTGAAGGTTCCTGAAGCTGCTGTCAGTTCAAACGCAAAGTGCAACTCGAAACACGATATACTACAATGGAAATTTATTAGCGATACTATCCAAACGAACAATATTGCTGTTATCGATACTTTTCGGATCCCGACGTCCCCGAAATACGAGGGTAACGCTCCGCGCCCCCTTAAACTGACACTGCTGACTGACAGTATGGCTGATACCGTTCTTAAACACTGGAAGCAATTTCGTTACAAATTGCCCCGAGAGATTAAAATAATTCCTAGACGCCTCGAAACTAATGACAACCCGGATGATCCCGACTGTCTAAATACTGTGCAGAATGAAAAATCTAAACCTGGCGAAAAAAACGGAATTCAGCCGACTCTATCCGAGTCAGTGAAGTAAATTACTTTCCTGTTGATTCCGACCGACCGAACCGTCTTTGCTGTCAACATCGGTTGTCAAATTTTTGTATACGAATGCCCAATGCTTGACAATTAAATTACACTAATTGACTGAACTAACTACCACACACTCACCAGACGTGATTGCCGTAACTGAGACATGGTTCCATCCAACTTTAACAGACAACGAAGTAGTCATTGAGGGTATGTCTCTACTTCGTCGCGATCGCCTGGCTCGAGGAGGCGGTGTTGCTCTATATCACGTTCAGAGTTTGTCATGCCAAGAGATCACTGATGAAGACTTACAACTACAAGACACACTGTGGTGTTCCCTGAATGTAACAGCAGAAGAAGAAAAATGTACAGTGGGTGTGATTTACCGTTCGCCCTCCGCCGATGAAGCCTACAATTCAGCATTAGTTGCAAACATACGCTTAGCGGCTACCAGATACAGCGGCAGACTTCTTCTGATAGAAGATTTCAATTTGCCGAACTATAAGGGAAATTCAGTCTATCCAGAAAACTCCTTGAATGCTTCATTTCAACAGTTGCTGGAGGACATTCCACTTTACAACTATATTTTTGACAATACCCGATTTCGGGGTAGTGATACGCCGTCTATATTGGACTTGATACTGACAAACGAAGAGTACGTGATTGAAAGTCTCGCTTATGAAGCTCCTATGGGACTCAGTGACCACTTAGTTATCACGTTTGATTATATTTGTCAGGCAATCAGAACAAGTGACACCAGCAAGTTGATTAGGAAAATTGACTTTTCACAACTTAATACTACTCTGAAGAATGTCACAGACCCTGGTCGAGTCCGACAGCGTACAAGGTCAGTGGCAATGGATGGCAAACGAAATTAAAATTGCAGTTGAAATGCACTCTCATCTTGTTCCGAAGGTGCGGAAAAGGGGATACACGTTTAAACTGAGAAGCCGAACACGGAAATGGTTGACTATGCGAAATGCTGCATGGCGGGCTCACCGACTTGATAGCACTGCTGAAAGTTGGGAAACATTCCGTTTGCTGAGAAATAAGGTAAACAAACTTGTTGTTGACGACAAATTGAATTATCAAAAACATTTACTCGACAAAATGGAATCAAACCCAAAAATTCTCTATCAGATCATAAATAACCGGTCTAGAGTAAAACCAGGTGTTGCCGCCCTAAATACATGTGATAGAATAACAACGACAGCATCGCAATCAGCCGAAGTTCTAGCCCAATTCTTCTCCACTGTATTCAGTCCACCGAACACCGTAACCAGTCCTTTGACCTCCGTGATCTCGCCAGAAAACGTTTTACAACAACTAACTTTTAGCTCGGACAGTGTCCTCCGTACATTGTTAAATCTCAACACGAGAAAGTCTCCTGGAGCTGATGAAATTATCCCGCTGATCCTCAGAAGCTGTGCCTATTCTTTGTGTACACCGCTTACCTACTTATTTAACCTCTCTATAACCTAAGGTTTCTTTCCCTGTGAATGGAATACTGGTATCATTACTCCCGACTACAAAGGAGCGAAACGTTCTGAAGTATCCAATTATCGACCAGTAACACTACTACCGGTGATCTCTAAAGTGATGGAGCGCCTCGTTGCAAACAGCATCACAAATCACCTGGAAGATAATTGCTTGCTCGCAATCGAACAACATGGCTTCAGAAAAAGACACTCTTGCCTTTCAAACCTTCTCCTTGCCCTCGATGACTGGACACAAGCTGTGGACAAAGGTTTCACCATACATGCTTGTTATCTGGATATGTCCAAAGCATTCGATCGTGTTAACCACAGATTGTTACTACAAAAAATAGAGCAATGTGGCATCAAGGGCTCATTACTAGCCTGGTTGGAGGATTATCTCCGTGACCGTGTTATTCGAGTAAGGGTTGATGGTGCTTTGTCATGGCCCATTACAGTAACAAGTGGAGTGCTGCAGGGATCGGTGCTTGGACCAATTCTTTTCTTGCTCTATGTAAACGATTTACAAAAACTTGTTCGGTGCAAAATCTTGCTATTTTCGGATGATATCAAGTTGTGGACACAACTGAGTATTGCAGACAGCTTCATCTGGACCTCAATGTCTTACAGGAATGGTCGGTTCGAAATGAACTTCCTTTCAATGTGAGAAAATGCAAGGTATTGACAGTTGGAAAACCCTTCGAGTTCTCTTACACCCTTGGTTCCCATACTCTTGAAATAACTGACAAGGAGAAGGACTTGGGTGTGTGGGTGAGCAGCACGTTGAAACCGTCACACAACGTTGAGGCTGTCTACGAAAAGACGTCAAAAGTACTGCTTCTGCTGAAACGCGTGTTTGGGAGTTTCACGTAAGCCGACTGTTCATCGAATAATTAATACCTACTTGAGGCCCACCATGGAGTATGCGGTTCAGGCTTGGTCACCCTGGTTAAAGAAAGACATCAATCTCTTGCAGCGAATCTATCATCGGACCACGAAGCTCGTGTGCGGCTTAAAGCACAAACAATACGAAGATCATATTGCAAACCTCAACCTCTTCGACTCTCCTTACCGACGTCTTAGAGGTGATCTGATCCTAATGTTTAACATATTGCATACCCCCAGCCATCCCCTTAATACACTATTCACACGACAACCACCAAGAACCAGCCGGAGTCATGAGTACACAGTACAAATTCCCGACTCGCGACTGAACTGTCGAAGATATTTTTATTCTGTACGTGTATGTTTCACTTGGAACTCCCTACCCTCGAATGTTGCACATGCACCCAACTTGGACATATTCAAATCCAGCATAGACAAATTCCTGTCGACTCATCCGAACATTGAGACTATGTATTCCACAACCTAATAACTTTGAACTCACACATCAAATCATCTCGACCCCATGGACATACATGTGCCACTCTACTGAGTGAAAACAGTTTCTATCATTTGGATTTTTACCTGATTCCCGAACTGTTCAGTAAGTAAACAAATCCCGTTTTAACTGAGATTTGCTATTTGTAAATTTCCATATATTTCTGTGGTTTTTGTGAAGCCATATGCTTTTTAGACCATTAAAATTGAATTGGATTGAATTGAATTGAACGGAACCTGATCTTACTGACTTCACCTGACGACGCCAAACAGCCAGAAACCGGTGGTGGTGTGTGAGGGATGAGGATGTGAGCAACACATTAATTTGATCATCCATAAACGCCTTGAGTGCTTTGACCAAGAATCACTATGTGATTCTGTGTATGAACATCGTGGTTCGTTGTACGAACCCTATATAACAGTGGCATACAAGCATAACTTTCTTTACCAATTTACCACTATTTCAAGGCTCACTGAACCTGATCTTACTGTCTACACCGGACGATGGCAAACAGCCAGAAACCGGTAGTGGTGCGTAAGGGATGGGGATGTGAGCAACACATTAATTTGGTCATTCATAAGCGCCTGCAGTGCTTTGAACAAGAATTACTTTGTGATTCTGTGTCTGAACATCATGGTTCTTTGAACGAACCCTATATAACAGTGGCATACAAGCATAACTTTGCTTAACACTTTACCATTGTTTCAAGGCTCAATGAACCTGATCTTACTGTCTCAACCTGACGCCAAACAGCCAGAAACCGGTAGTGGTGCGTAAGGGATGGGGATGTGAGCAACACATTAATTTGGTCATCCATAATCGCCTTGAGTGCTTTGACCAAGAATCACTTTGTGATTCTGTATCTAAACATCATGCTTCTTTGTACGAACCCTATATAACAGCGGCATACAAGCATAACTTTTATTCACACTTTGCAACTGTTTCAAGGCTCACTGAACCTGATCTTACTGTCTCCACCTGTCAGCGGCAAATCGCCAGAAACCGGTAGTGGTGTGTAAGTAATGGGGATGTGAGCAACAAATTAATTCGATCACCCATAAGCTCCTTGATTGCTTTGTCCAAGAATCACTTTGTGACTCTGTGTCTGAACATCGTGGTTCGTTGTATGAACCCTATATAACAGTGGCATACAAGCATAACATTGTTCACCACTGTACCACTGTTTCAAGGCCCACTGAAACTGTTCCTGCTCTCTACGCCTGACGACGGCTAGCAGCCAGAAACCTGTAGTGCTCTGTCTGAACATCGTGGTTCGTTGTATGAACCCTATATAACAGTGGCATACAAGCAAAACTTTCTTTACAACTTTGCCAGTGTTTCAAGGCTCGTTGAAACTGATCTTACTGTCTAAACCTGACGACGGCAAACAGCCAGAAACCGGTAGTGGTGTGTAAGGGATGGGGATGTGAGCAACACATTAATTTGGTCATCCATAATCGCCTTGAGTGCTTTGACCAAGAATCACTTAGTGATTCTGTGTCTGAACATCATGGTTCTTTGAACGAACCCTATATAACCGTGGCATACAAGCAAACCTTTGATTACCAATTTACCACTATTTCAAGGCTCACTGAACCTGATCTTACTGTCTACACCGAACGATGGCAAACAGCCAGAAACCGGTAGTGGTGCGTAAGGGATGGGGATGTGAGCAACACATTAATTTGGTCATCCATAAGCGCCTGCAGTGCTTTGAACAAGAATCACTTTGTGATTCTGTGTCTGAACATCGTGGTTCGTTGTACGTACCCTATATAACAGTGGCATACAAGCATAACTTTGTTTAACACTTTACCATTATTTCAAGGCTCACTGAACCTGATCTTACTGTCTACACCGGACGATGGCAAACTGCCAGAAACCGGTAGTGGTGTGTAATTAATGGGGATGTGAGCAACAAATTAATTCGATCACCCATAAGCTCCTTGATTGCTTTGTCCAAGAATCACTTTGTGACTCTGTGTCTGAACATCGTGGTTCGTTGTATGAACCCTATATAATAGTGGCATACAATCATAACATTGTTCACCACTGTACCACTGTTTCAAGGCCCACTGAAACTGTTCCTGCTCTCTACACCTGACGACGGCTAGCAGCCAGAAACCTGTAGTGCTCTGTCTGAACATCGTGGTTCTTTGAACGAACCCTATATAACAGTGGCATACAAGCAAACCTTTGATCACCAATTTACCACTATTTCAAGGCTCGTTGAACCTGATCTTACTGTCTACACCGGACGATGGCAAACAGCCAAAAAACCGGTAGTGGTGCGTAAGGGATGGGGATGTGAGCAACACATTAATTTGGTCATCCATAAGCCCCTGCAGTGCTTTGAACAAGAATCACTTTGTGATTCTGTGTCTGAACATCGTGGTTCGTTGTACGAACCCTATATAACAGTGGCATACTAGCATAACTTTGCCTGATCTGATAGGCTACCACTGAAGAGTGCACAAACTCTTTGATTCTTTCTAATCTATCACGAAGGGCTCAGTCCATTTTAACGGTTTCAGTTAAAAAGCCTTTAAAATTCGCCGAGGGGTCGAACAAGGGCGTATTCTAATCTATAGAATCAGGTCAAACTTCTCCATTTTCACACCTATGAGGATCGTTTCAACAAGTTGCGTCTTTATCAACTGATACGTTGACTTCGATGCTTCGATCTCGTTTTTACCCGCCGGATTCCACTTTGATTTTCCGGTTCAACATTACAACAGACCCTAGAAGTACTCGCTGTCATAGCCATCAATTTTAAAACCTGAAGACATTGCGGCTCCGGGAGAAAGTCACGTTGTCCATTCGGGTGGTATGCATTACCGCAAGAACTTGCAATCAAAGTGGTAAGCCCCGAGACTCACTGTTTTCGTGAATTTATCGTTTCAGTGATGACGCTCATACAATAATCGCTACCTCCCTTTGTATCAAAAAGGAGAAGACAAAATAATTTTCACTGTCATATGTTTATTATTATGGAATCAGCTTTAGTTTTGGAATGAGCTATTGCGAAAGTTAGTGTTGTTTTTATATTGCTGAAAATTCGTGAACACGAATAAAGTCATTCTTCTTCTGTACCGGTAGGATAAAATGCTACATACAAGGATAAGTGTTTGGGACACAGGTATGGCCAGGGTTAGTGTTCATGAATAACGAAAACAAAATTATGTAGCATGTCTGTTTTTGAAAGTTAAATCGCAGATATGTAGAAGGGTTTATACGCGTCTGTACAAAATTGCGATTATTTCTTATCAATAAATCCTTTGACCATAAAGGATATCAATGTGCATTGTGGCGTAAATATTGATCATAATATCATTATTGCTCGCTGGCGAGAACTCCCGTCTTTGGTTGTCCATTGTCCATTGGTTGTAATCAAGCTCTTGTGAAGTAGATGTTTTTCATACACGACCTTGAAAAGCAAAACATCTTGTGATCTCAGCCTACAGTCACAGTAATGTATTGGAGCCTAAATTGCTATTTGTGCAACTGCAGATAAAAAATGGATTGATGCGAGATAAAAGATGTAGCGTGATTATGCAGGACGCTTCTGTTTCAGCCTCTAACACTACACAATCACTTGTGAGTTCCCAAAGGTTTTCACTAATTTTTATTGAAATTTTTCACCGGCGGCGCTAAAACCGTTCTGGTGCTGAACGCACTAAAGAGCATTAACAGAGATGGATGTGAACGTGTGAGAAACTCAGCTTTGCTGAATAGCAGGGTGCAAATCTGCACGCAAAAATATTGTGATAGCAAAAACCATTGTTCTCGTTGTTTTTGTGCAAAATGCTATCTAAACCGGAATTTTATTGTGCGGCAAGATGGTGAATAACATTCCAATACAAAAGGTCAGCATCATGCGATACGTGCGGAAATAAGCGTGATTGCACTGTGTAACTCTTTGGCTTCTCACATAGATATTAAGCTGGTTCTATTTTTGCAATGCAACAAGAGTAAAGAATAATATCCTGTGTGAGTAGCTGTTCAGAAAAATCATTCTTATTAGTAATTAAACAGCAAATGTTTGTAGGACAAGAACTAAACACGCAATAATTATTTTACCGGCATTTGAGTTCAGTTTGTGGTACTTTACCAGTACGCACGTGCATTTACCAATTATCTTCTTCTCTTCTTTCCGCTCTCTATCTGATGCCAGTTTGTCAGATCGCACAGAATTGAGCGTCCAGCAAATTATCAGCGTCTTATAGATCTGCCTATGCATGAACCACTTCGTATTTAATGAGCAATTATATAGACACAAAGAAGGGTTGGCAATGGGTTCACCGATATGTCCAGTACTTACAAACATGTATATGGGGAATTTCAAGAAAACAGCCCTTAATAATATAAGATTCAAGCCAAAATTTTGGTGGCGCTATGTTGATAACATATTTGTTATTATCAGGGAGATCAGTTGTAGGCCTTCAACTATTTAAATGAAATAGACCCATGTATTACGGTCAAAAAGGAAGTGGAATCCTGCACGGGCACTTCCATTTTTGGAATTTTTAGCACAAAATAAAGACGTGAAAATAAAAACATTTGTCTATTGGAAAGCTATCAATGCTGTACTACGATAAACTACCGCTCATCAAAGCAGACTTCAGTCTCATACTGGCGAATGATCCTGGTCATTCCTAGGAGACGTGACACACTGTAGGCGTACTATAGGCTGTTTAGCGGTAAGGTAAAATAAGTGATGGTGTGTTAACTACTACTTGATCATGTTTCCTGTATTGACTATCACCCTTGATCTTACGAAGCTTCTGTAGAACTGATACGTTACCAAAAAACTACTCTAAACGATTGCACGCAAATTACGCTTATATTTCTCTAGTTATGATTAAATTACGCCCAATATACTAAAGCATTTTGCACAATTTCTATGCGGAATTCTGACTCAGTTATTCTGCTAATCGCTGGTCAAACAGACGGAATGGAAATCCGATATAATCTCCCGGATTTCACAGCCCGCAAATTACAAGCCTGTTACCCTGTTGTCCGCCGTGTGCAAGGAGATCGAAAGGATAGTGGCGAACAAAGTGAGCAAATACACTAAACTAAATAAGCTATTTCCGGAAGCGCAACACAGTTTTAGAAAAAGATACTCATACCTTACTAACCTTCTACCTACCCTTGACGATTGGCCTGATTTAGCCTTACCACTGACGACTTTTATGCAGACGACGCATGTTCCTTACTGGAACAAGAAATAATTCAATGGCCTTAATCGTTCTAAATTCACGACTGACTGTTTTTCAAGTATCCGGTCATCCAGATGCCAAGATATTTCCATGATATGTACCACTCAATCGTGTGACTGCCAAGTTCTTATGAGAACGGAAATGGGTTCCCAAATTGCAAACTTCTTCACTTGCGAATGTTGAAAGATATTTAGTTTAATTGACTACTGGTGCAGCACATTTCGGTCTGAATTGAATGTGTAACGGTAGATGTCGGAGTGTTCCAAGTTAAACAAACACGGACAGTATACAATTTCATTTTATAGTTTAATAGTAGTGTATTCTCGTACATCATTCTGATCATCCTTGTATGAGATGATTTGATATATCGAATACATTTTGCATGTTAGAATCGTGATTCCTACTACTAATCGACGTAGAAAGAAGAACAAATTGTGGACAGCTGTCGCCTCATTACGGCTTGATTGAAATCAGCCAATCCCAGCATGGCCATTCGCTCTTGAAATGGGATGTGCTGCATCCCATCAACTAGCTTCATGTCTCGGTTTTTCATTCTATCTAGCAATCCAATGGCTTTTCACAGCCACGGTGGGATCATGTACTCTAACGTTGGATGGATGTAAATAAGTAATTTAGTAATTAATTCAATAATGCGTGGAAGTTATTTTGGGAGAACCATCCAACTATTCCCCTCAGCATTCCCAAGATACCACATGCCCTGCTGGAGACTTTCTGGCAATGGCTATTTGGCTTCATATTATTATTAATCCAGATACCAATTATCGTTCTTAGTGGTTTTCCAAGTGAGGTTTGTATGTTTAAAATTATATGTGTGCTCGTATTGCCGGCCAAGTTGCAACATTTTACATTTACGTTTGTTGAAAGCCCTCAGATCTATTTGAGACCAAAGATACTGAGCATCCGACTGCTCTTTCAGCATTGAACAGTATTCAGTAGATCAGATTTAATTCATTATTTTTCTGGCATTAGAAAAACGTACCATTTCGCATGGTAATACTTGGGAAACATCATGTATAACAAAAGGGATAGGCCAGGGCATTGAAATTTGATGGAGGCCGCTGGTGACATTGATGGTTTTGGACATACAGCCCTCAATGCAGTCTCGCACATGCTGTTATGTGAGATAATCTCACAACAGTCACCAAAACCATGCCAATGGAAAGTGTATACACTAATTGAGTGAATGTTTGTGAGAGTGCAGATTACGAGTCTTGGCCAAATTGTCTAGGAAGTTTCACAGTTGGTAGAATAAATGATATAAGAAAACGCCTTTTGATACTATGCACATAGTTCACAATTTCCGCCTGTAACATAAATTTCTAGCAAAGCCACTGCAAAAAGTCTCTTGGAAACATCCTCGTTTCATAATATTGATCGTCCACATTAATGTGTTGCTCACATCCCCATCCCTTACAACACATTTCTTTGGTCATCCATATGCGCCTCGAGTGCTTGACCAAGAATCATTTTGTGATTCTGTGTCTCAACAACGTAGTTCGTTGTACGAACCCTATATAACAGTTGGCATGCAAGTATAACCTTGTTGATCGTCCACGTTTAGCTTATTTCGTGGCACCGTGTCCAGGATAATTTAAACAATTATGCCGAAAACTTGTTACTCATGAGTAAACGTAAGTTTGATATAATAAATTCCTGAAATTTATAAAACGTTATCAGCGCAAAATGTTCTGTCAGCTTGAGCATTGATAAAAATAATCACATCATTAAAAACGCTTTTCGCTGTCAAGCTTGTAAACGGTCGAGGCTGGAAAACATCGGAGAATACTTTATCAATCAGAGAGAGTGATAGCGAGGCGACACATTTTGATGATCTACTGAACAAACAACTTCGTTCAATTCTTTTTAAATGTAACTCACCGAAATTGAGAAACAATGTTTGATTACGTAAAAAAAACATGTAAGCGGTTCCTTGTGCTGGGTGAATATGAAAAGCGTATAATGTTACAGGTTACATTTTTCATACTTCCGGGCAATAAAAGGGTTGAATGAGGTACATTAGAGAAATATCAAAGTATCTGGATGTGTAAAAATCATAAATATAGTATGCTTGTGCCGTTAATCAAGCATTCAAAGTTATTCAAAGTTATTCAAAGTTTTAATGGTCCAAAAAGTAAATACTTTACAGTAACCACAAATTAAAAATATAGGGAATTCATAAAAACAACAAAAATGTTTTATACACAAGGAAAGTCAGCACGTGTATTCAGGTGCAAGGTTGGGTTTAGTCAACATAATCTTGTCAAGTTCAGCCTTGAACATGTTCAGGCTTGTTGCGCAAATGATATGTGGTGGCAGTGAGTTCCATAGAAAACAGACTCTGACAGCAAAGAAAAACCTTCGACAATTTGATCTGGAGTGTGGAATAATTAACTTGTATCCATGCGATCTGCTACCACGCGCTTCTTGCCGATGAAACAGGTGTTCGAGTGGGTGATCCACTGTATGCAGAATATTGAAAAGCAGGATCAAGTCACCCCTGAGACGACGGTACGGCTAACTCTGGCGAATTTTAAAGCGATTTCCAACTTAATGTTTTGCTGAAGTTACTCTGCACATTAAAACACTCAGCCGTGACTACACCGCGCAAGCTGGGACACCATGGTTGACTAAAACATATCTCCACTCGATAGGACGTACCGTTAGGCAACCAAATCCAGAATGCGCAGCTTTTGTGATACGCAACGTCTAATCACAGAACGCTTCGTATGGCCTGGAATAAAAACGGGAGTGCGGGAGATTGCCAGAGCCTGGGTCCCTTGTCAAAAATCCAAAGTTAAACGCCACATACGGAGCACAATTGGAACACACGACGACAATTGCACGCGTTTCAGCCATGTTCCTATCGACATCGTCTTACCGCTGCATTAGTCGGTAGCTGTACCCATCCAGGACATCAATTCAGAAACGATAGCGAAAATTATTTGTCGGACATGGATTGATAATTACGACACACCAGAAATTGTGACGACAGACCGCGTTTGCAATTTGAATAGAAGCTCTTCCATGACCTCACAAGGCTGCCCGGAACAAAGCGAATCCGGACGACAGCTTATCACCTAGCAGCAAACGGGATCACTGAACGGATGCACAGACGGTTAAATGCATCCTGATGGCTCAATTAGACCCAAGCAACTAGACTGAACACCTATCGCTGGTTCTACTGAGCTGTGTTGCAGACCAGTATATCTACACATTCATCATTGTACACGTCGACTTATTCAACCTTTCGCCAACACACGATTCGAAAGTCATGCAGCATCACATGTACAAATATCGAAACTCCAATCTGATTTTGAAAACATGCAGGTTGCACAGCTATGAATAATATGACATTCAACCTACGTAAAAGCAAGTTGCTGCGCCTTGCCGCAAGAACTTGCAATCAGAGTGGTAAGCCGTTCTTGTTGTCTCCCCCGAGACTCACTGTTTTGGTGAATCCATCGTTTCAGTGAAGAAGCTCACACTGGAATTGCTAACTCAGTTTGTATCAAAAAGAAGAAGACAAAATAATTTTTGCTGTCATATGTTTATTATTATGGAATCAGATTTAGTTTTGGAATGAGCTATTGCGAGATTTAGTGTTGTTTTTATATTGCTGAAAATTCGTGAACACGAATGAAGTCATTCTTCTTCTACTGTACCGGTAGGATAAAAGGCTACATACAAGGGTAAGTGTTTGGGACACAGGTATGGCCAGGGTTAGTGTTCATGAATAACGAATGCAAAATTATGTAGCATGGCTATTTTTGAAAGTTAAATCGCAGATATGTAGAAGGGTTTATACGCGTCTGTACAAAATTGCGATTATTTCTTATCAATAAATCTTTTGACCATAAAGGATATCAATGTGCATTGTGGCGTAAATATTGATCATAATATCATTATTGCTCGCTGGCGAGAACTCCCGTCTACACAATCACTTATGTGTTCCCAAAGGTTTTCACAAAGTTTGATTGAAATTTTTCACCGGCGGCGCTGATAACTTTCTGGTGCTGAACGCATTGAACCAATCGTAAGGCACACTCTCTGAGTGTCATTTGTACTGACGTTCCTGAGCCAGAATGCACTCTCTTCAAAGACCGTCAAAGGCATGATGAAGAAAAATGGAAGGAACTGTGTGAACTTATGAAAATTGGAACTGTAGTGCCGTTAGCATTGACTAGTTTAACTAGACGGCGTGATTCACTTCATCAGGATAAACCCAGACTATTGAGGGTTAACTTAGCAAATGAGCGTGACCTGGAAAACGTATTACTAAATTCTTACCTACTTGGGTCTAACAATTCACTGAATATTCGCATTCATGTTGATATTTCATGGTCCGAAAGGAGGAACAATACATACGACAATAGAAAGACATCTAATCGCAATCTCATCATCCTCGGAGTTCCAGAACTGGCAGACAATCCTGAGGCTAACGAGCGAGCTGAGCATGACTACAGGCAATGGAGTTTTCTGGCTGATACCATTTTCGTCGAAAAGGCCGTTGTCGTGGATACTTTTAGACTGCCTTCCTCAGCAAAATACAAAGGTAATGGGCCACGTCCATTAAAAATAAACTTCCTAATGAGTACTATGGTTGATACTGTACGTTCCAACTGGAAAAGCTGGAAACACAAAATCCCAAAAGGTGTCATCCTTAGCGATCACATAAACACTGATATAAATGCAGCCCATTCCGCATTAAATACTGTCAGGATTGATGAAGCCCTATCAACTGAACCAAGAAATGAATCTTCAGCTGGGACACAAAATCAGCAATCGAACGCAAAGCCACCCCAACTGACTCCCAAGAGTGGACTGAAGCCAGATAAAGAAATCTTTTTCGGCCAAAAAGAGGATTCGATTTGCGCCTCTCAACCTGAAACGACCGATATGCTACTTAACTTGTCAAAAAACATAACAGTGCCGACTCTTCCAGAGTCGGCGTGACAATGACGGTTGTCTCGGACTATGCCAAAAAGAGGACTCGATTTGCGCCTCTCAACCTGAAACGACCGATATGCTACTTAACTTGTCAAAAAACAGAACAGTGCCGACTCTTCCAGAGTCGGCGTGACAATGACTGTTGTCTCAGACTATGACATCACACGATACCATCCATCTCAGCTTACCAAAACTGTTCTTGGATGCCTCTATACCAATGCCCAATGCTTGATTAACAAATTTGCCGAACTTGTCGCTCGGTTTGAGACTAAACGACCTCAGCTAATTGCCATTACCGAAACTTGGCTAAGCCCTGAAATCCACGATTGTGAGTTAGAGATTGCTGGCATGTCACTGCTCCGCCGAGACCGTGCATCACGTGGAGGTGGTGTGGCACTCTATTATAATCAGAGACTCAAGTGCAGAGAAATGACGGATTCCGACTTGGTGCTTCAGGACACGCTATGGTGTTTGTTGACAACGGCTACAGGCGATGATTGCACAATCGGCGTAATTTATCGCCCACCAGCAGCCCCGGAAGTGTATAATACGAATCTACTCGACAAGATAAGCTTGATTGCCTCGAGATATCATACCAGAATCTTGATCATGGGAGACTTTAATCTGCCTAACTTGCTGAAGACGAACAAAATTTCTCACACCTCCACTGCTGCCATCTTTCAGCAGCTGTTTGACGAAATTCCTTTGTATAATCACGTTGAAAGCAATACAAGATACAGAGGGAGAGATATGCCTTCAATGCTCGATCTTATCTTGACAAATGAAGAGGACTCCGTCGAAAGCATTACATACGATTGTCCGCTAGGTTCGAGCGGCCATTTGGTCTTGAGTTTTGACTACCTATGTCGAGCAGAGCGAGCAAACGATAGAACAAAACTCATCAGAAAGGTATGCCTATCAAAATTATCAAACGCCCTAAGTTTGATTAACGATTGGCAAATTGAAGGCATAGGAGTACAAGAGCAGTGGTTTAGCATTTTGACCAATCTACACCGGGAAATCAACTCACACTCGGCATTCGTACCAAAACAGTGTGGAAAGGCATTCGATTTTAAAATCCGTAGTCGCACTCGGAAAT